>JASDQU010208131.1:49653-61700 GCA_032191745.1 Picea mariana | reverse complement strand
GAGGCTGAAGTCCCTTCATGACTTGTCATGTTTAAGCTTACAGATCTACCTTTAAATAAAAGGAACCCGCTCTGATACCAATTGTTGAAATTATTAATACAACTGAGAGGGGGGGGGGGGTGAATCAGTTGTATGTGAGCTTAAACAATTTTAAGTTTGTTAAAATATTATTATTCTTTCTTCATGTGGTCATCAACAATATACAACATATGGACAATAAAGGTAAAGAACAATAGTCACACATAAAGTATACACAGAGACAAATTCTTCACGAGGAAACCCATAAAGGGAGAAAACCTCTTCTTCTTCGAAATGATAGGCAGTCTTTTAAGTTCTGTACATCATCTATAATTGAGAACCAACTCAATGTGAGGCTGCTACCTCTGTTTTACAAGCTGCAACTTGTTTGAGAGCACCAACTCTCTGGTTTCTCTAGCACCCACTAGAAGGAAGCACCAACTCCCTGAATATTCCATCACCAACTGGATGGAAGCACCAACTTCCTGAATGTTCCAGCACCAACTGGATGGAAGCACCAACTTCCAGTTACACAGGCTCCAACCTGTATAACAGAGAACACTTGTTCTCCCTTGCACCACCCTGCCACCCTGGTTTCTCTGGCTGCAACCAGATGGAATCTACAACTTCCCGTGTTCAAGCTTCCACTTGAACCTCTGAGGACAATAGTCCTCCCAAGCACCTCCCAACCTCCCTAGAATATCAATGGCTAAATAAAAATTCACTTTACGATAAATCGGTTCTTAC
The DNA here is from genome assembly GCA_032191745.1 of Picea mariana. Classification (NCBI taxonomy): domain Eukaryota; kingdom Viridiplantae; phylum Streptophyta; class Pinopsida; order Pinales; family Pinaceae; genus Picea; species Picea mariana. The sequence continues at coordinate 60,935 of JASDQU010208131.1, read as the reverse complement.
CAATCTTTCTTTGTTCTGTAAATCTGATCTTCTGCACACTGTTCTGCTACTCTTCTCTTCCTCTGTCTGTTCAGTAGGTATGCTCTGCATCAACTCGTGCTCTCATTCTGCTCTTCTTCAACTCGTTCTGTTATTCTACTCTGCATTTCATCTCACACTTCACATATGCTCAATCTCCTCCTGCTCATCCTTCTTCTTCTTTATTCTTATAGTTTCATTCTTTTTCACTTACAGAACGACCAACTGGACACAGTCTGTTTCATCCCCTTTTATACACATGAACACGACGGTTCAACTTCCCAACTCCTTAGGCAAAATGATGACAACTGTCTAAGCAAATGAAACGCCAACTGATTGGCAATCATGAGTCCATTTCACTAACGGATTTGTAACTGAAAATTTAATCTGTGAGAAAGGACAGTAACCCTCCAATCAATACTTGATCCGAAGGTTTAGATCCAATCGAGATTTAACACATCGCGATTTCGACACTCTTGGCGTTTAAAGTTTTTTTCACTTACAAATCCCGATCCCCGAAACTCCACGAAGAAGTCAGATCAACGTTCCAGATCACTTCTTTATTCAACGGCTGCGATTAAATCGCGATTTCGCATATCGCAAAATCGACATTCCTGTTGCATTGTGTTCTTTGCCTCTCTATGTTGCGATTCGCGAAACTCTGATGTGGAGTTTGATCAATGGTCCAGATCTAATATTGACTTGACGGCTGCAATTGAATCACAATATTGCATATCGTGAAATTGACATTCTTGATGCATTGGGTTCTTTGCCTCCCCAAGTCGCGATCCCCGAAACTCCGATATGGAGTTACATCAACGGTCCAGATCACTTCTTAACTTAACGGCTGCGATTAAATCGCGATTTCGCATATCGCAAAATCGACATTCTTGATGCATTGGGTTCTTTGCCTCCCCAAGTTGCGATCCCCGAAACTCCGATATGGAGTTACATCAACGGTCCAGATCACTTCTTAACTTAACGGCTACGATTAAATCGCGATTTCGCATATCGCGAAATCGACATTCTTGATGCGTTGGGTTCTTTGCGTCCCCAAGTCGCGATCCCTGAAACTACGATATGGAGTTACATCAATGGTCCAGATCTGAGCTTGATCTGATGGTTCAGATTAAGTCGGGATTTCCCTCATCGCGAAATCGGGATTCCTGATGTTAAGAAACTTTGACATATCCAACTCTCGATCCTTGAAACTTCGATCAACGATTCAGATGTGATCTTGATTTGATGGCTTGGATGAAGTCGCGATTTTTCCTGTTGCGATTACGTCCATTTCTCCTTTTACTTTAAAGAGCGTGCAGGTTATCCTTGATCCAACAATGGTCGGGTCTTGCGCTTGGATCTAATGACTGAGCTCTGTCCTCCTCTTCAGTGCGCTCGTCTTGTCTTCATTCAGATCTGACGACCCTCGTTCTTTTGGGAAATTTGAATGGGATCCAATGGTCACTGACTCTTCTCCTCCCGATTATTGCTGCGCTGCTACTCATTGCCGTTGTATTCAATCCATCACCACAACCACAACTGTACTTGCCATCAATGACAAGTATACACTGCCTATAAATATGCTAACAATCCTCTGTACATTCTTCATGCCATTCGCTGTCTGTTACATATTTACCAACACCCCCTAGTTTCTCAGGCTACAACCTGAGGGAAGCTCCAAAGCCCCAATTCTCTGGATACAATTAGAAGGAGGCTACAACCCCCTATGTTTTTCATATACAACTGGAAGGTGGCTACAACCAACTATCCTTGCCCCGTCCAACCACCCTGAAATACAAGTAGAATAATGGAACCATTGTCGCACTATCACTGTGAGATATAATGTTGTAAACATGTACCAATCAACCTGTAATCAACCTGTACCATAAACAAGTGCATCAACCATGCACCAACCTATACCAAACAACTTGTAATCAACCTATACCATAAACAAGTGCATCAACCATGCACCAACCTGTACCTCAACCTGTAATCAACTTGTACCATAAACAAGTGCATCAACCATGCACTAACCTGTACCTCAACCTGTACCATCAACGACTGCATCAACCATGCACCAAATATGTACCAATAATGCATCAAATACACATAAACTATGACTCAAAAAGATGTACCAACATCATCAACTATACACCTCATGTATGTGCCAACTAATCAACTACTTGTCTCAACCATGTACCCAACATGCACCTCAACTGTATACCAAATACATATACCAATATAACCATCAAACTTTACTTTAGTCTCGCATGACTAATTTTGGATTAGTCAAAAACCCTAACTTGAAATAATCATAACTATGTAACTGTAATGAATAAAGATCTGAAAATGGTACACAATGTTCTTCAGTGTATTTTGTGCAATTTCTCCAGGTTTCACTACTTGGAATCTCTCAGAAAAGGAGTCATAGAAAAAATAGCATACCTTGTTAAATTCTAGCTTATTCTAGAGAGCGAACTTGTAGAGAATTCCCCACATGGAATATTTATTGTACGGATTTGATAATTGTACACATAATACTACTGACTGTACTCTAACTGACACATTTGTTATTAATGGGTTTGGATATGTTATGAATAAGTTATGACATTTTTACCATAAACACATGTTTTAGACTAGTTTTAGGACTAGTCACAAACCCTATTTTCCACGATGTGTAACTCCAAAAATTAAATGACCCACAAGCTGAAATTTGTATCACATATACTTGGATATGTTTCCTCAATGGAATCCCAATTTCACGGTTTGAATCATTCTAGAAAAAAAGTTATTGCGAAAATGGTGAGATGACATGTAAATATCATACCTTAGAAAGCATCATCAAATGAATTTATCCTCCCTTGAATTTTGGCCTTCTTTACTTCACCTTCCCTCTGAAATTTGGCTTAGATATCCTTTGGTTACCTCAATAACCTATAGATATTCAATAGGCTGAAGTGTAATTAAAATGAGAGAGCCTTGCCTCTTATTTATACTTTCATGTAGCTTCCTCAAGGGGTTACCTTTTAACCATCTCAACCCACTTTCCTTATTTTAGGGTTAACCCACTTCTAATTTCTCCATTAACTTTATTATTTAAATAATTTATTTTGTATTCACTTTGATTTATAGTACACTCATCAATTCACTTTATTATTTACCTTCTAAAATCTCTTAAACCTCTTTGACTACTTTGACCTTTTGGGGCTTCTAGATGACTCATGAGGGTTCTCCAACTTCACATGGTCATAACTCTCTAACCGTGATGATTTATGTGACATTCCACATACCACTAGAAATCGTATGACATGTAATATCCATATAGAATATTATTTCCTGCAAATATATCAAAACTCATACCATTATCCATCAAACAAACTTGGGTCCATTACTCAAACCTGGGTTCTCCAACTTCTCATGGCCATAACTCTCTAACCATGAGGAGTTATGTGACATTCCACATACCACCACAAATAGAATGAAATGTACTATCCATCTAGAATAGTCTTACCTTCAAATATATTAAAAATCATACCATTATACAAGAAACAACTTTGGGTCCATTACCCAAACCTTTGTGCTACCAGAGTTTCTCCAAGGGTTGACATCAATCACTAAGTGTTGAAATCAATATACAATATCACTCTCCAATAGTTGACATAAATGAAAACTAAAAATCCATACCAATTGTCCATCAACCTAAGCCAAATGTATGGCAATATCCCCCTTTGGCATTGATGACAACACTGAGTCATGATAACATTCATGCTTATACTCCTCATCAATGATTCTATCTATCCCCATTCAACATCAATGGAAAATGGTATCTCCGTTTGAGGATGCTCCCCCTGACTGATCTCTCCTTGGGTGTCTTCTCCCTCTGTCTACATGCCTTTGATTTTTCTTTGTGTTTATAAGCCTCTGATTATTCTCTCTCCCTTCATATGAAGAATGTCTCCCCCTTTGACAAAGGGTATCACTATGAAGTCATATCGCTCATTCTTCCCTTGTGACAATCACTCCCCTTGGAAACATGCCTCTATGCTCTCTCTCCAAGCATTTACCTTTGCATATGATAAATCTCTCCCCCTTTGTCATCAATGGCAAAGTTATCGTTCCATCCGGGGCTACTCCCCTTAACATAACTCTTCCTGAAACTGATATCCCAACCTAAATTGTCATATTTATGGTGCTTCCTCATGTACATATAAGACATATAAGATAAGCATTCAAAAACATTCATTTTGGAGTAGAAATTACTCTTAGTCTCTGGCGAAGATACTCAAAGGCTTCCTGTGGAAGCGATTTTGTAAATATGTCTGCCACTTGTTCTTTTGTGTCCACACATTCAACTCTGATGTTCTTCCCTGCAACCTATTCCGTAGAAAGTGATACTTGATTGGAATGTTCTTCATCTTTGAGTGCATCACTGGGTTATTTGAGATATTGATGGCACTTGTATTATCACAATAGATTGGAATGGGCTCATCATACTCAACCTATATATATGTCAGAGTTTGTTTCATCCATATGACATGTGTACAACATTTTGTCGCTGCAATATAGTCTGCTTCGGCTCACCAAAGCAGAACATTGCTCCATTGGTGCTTCGCCGGTCATCAATGAAACCTTCCCAATTTGCATCTGTGTAGGCAATATGTGATATATCATTTCCTTTTGGATACCATAATCCTCTTTACTACTAATACACGTGATTCCTTTGGTGCTTCTTGAAATCGTGCCACCTGTCCAACTTCTTGCATTACATATGGTCTGGATGTTGTCACATATAGTAAGCCACCAATCATTGACCTGTATTGCCTTTGGTGTGTAGACTTTGAATCATCATCTTTTCTCAACTTGCAACTGGTTTGCATAGGGGTGGTAAATAGTTTGCAATCTTCCATTCTGAACCTCTTTAGCATTTCTATGATATAATTAGTTTGAGAAATAAAAATTCCTTGGTTTCTTTGACATATCTGAAGACCCAGAAAGAAGGATAGTTCTCCAAGCAATGAAATTTAAAATTAATTATGCATATCATTTGCAAATTTCTGGCTTAACACGTCATTAGTACTTGCAAAACAATATCATCAACGTAAATTTCAATTAATAAAATACTACCTTGAGTTACCTTGATGTAGAGGTTGTTGTCTGCGCTTCATTTCCATAGTTCGTAGGGAGTTTTTTCATTGTTGTTTCTGAGAATTACTATGTTTTGAATGTGAACTATTGTATGCACTGCATGTGTCCAAAAAATATCTGTCAATTTGGAATTCATTAGCATTGTTCGAGCCATTTCTTGTGTAATTATCATCCATTATGATAATGTTCCTTTGTCTTTGAACCACTCTTTGAACCAATCTATGAATCCATGCTCTCGTCCACTGTCATATATATGTCCAAACCTGTCAAGTGTTCTTACGAATCCATCTCTTTCCACACTATCCAAGACTCTACTTACACAATTGTTCATAACGCTGACCCATTTATCACTATACTATCATGAAGTCTTGATTAATCTATCGAACTATACTTCTTCTAACTGACTACTCTGAATCTATCTTCTCAAACTATGCAAGTTGCTTAAAGGATGGTTATTTTTTCTCTCATAGCTATCGCATAGAATCCCCCTGTCTAATATTCATATTACCTGGGAGTCTCTAAGCCGGATGGCTCAGAACAATTCATGCTCTGAAGTGTATTCATCATCATCTTCATTAGTAGATTCATCATTTCTTTGAGCTCTGACTTCTTTCTTCCTGTCTGTGGATTCATATTTAACTACAGTGCTTGAAAGTACAATCTCTTGAACTTGTTTTTTATTTACCTATCCTTCTTTTCTTTTAGTTATTTTCCAAATCTTTCTGTATCTGACATCTTTCCTTTTCTCTGTAGAATCTTCTTCATCTCATTTTATTTCCAATCTTGCGATCTCTGGGACCCGGTCTTTTCTCACAAGTTCTTTGCGTTTTGAACAACCATTGTCAACATACCAACCACACTTCTTCTGCTTAGCTTGTAGAGCGAGTGTGCATTCTTCATTTCTATACTAATTATGCTTTCTTATCCATGTTCTCTTTTGAGGTTCCTGTCTGTGACTGTTGTTGTTTTGTTGTGGTTCTCTAGGAGGGACTGTCATTCTACAATCTTTGGCCATGTATCAAAAGTTATTACATTTGTAGCATTCCACTTTAGTGATCAATGATTCAAACCTGTTGTAGCTTATTCTTTGTGTTTCACTAGGCCTTCTTGGATAACCATTTATGTTCCTACTATTAGCTCTGCAATTTACAGCTTTATGTTCAAAATTATTGCATGCATAACATAAACCCAAAAAGATAGTTTGATACCTGGGAGTTGAAGATATTCTGAAAGGAGTTTCTCTTATGAATCCTTCTTCTTCCTAAGGCCTATTTGTTTCTGTCGGTCGTTGATTCTAAAATCCGAATCTTCTTGGTGGAGGAGTGTCCTTGTAATATTCCTTGTAGGTCTTCCTATCCCCTTTGATTGTTTCCGCATAACTTTGTTGATATGTTTCTTGTTCTGTTGATTTGGATCTTTATCCCTTTTTTGTCTGATTGTATACAATTCTAGACTTGTCATGATTAGGCCTTTGACTGCTGATATTGTCATCCAAAACTTTTGAGTTGTTCTGCATATTTTTCTTTTGAATATTCTTTCTCAATGTGACAATCTTTGCTTCCAAATTTCTAATGATCATGTCTCTTTATTCTAACTGTTCTTTGAGTGCTTCTTCAATTCTTTTATATTCTTCTATTTGAACCTTCAATTCCATGATGATTTGATCTAGTTCTTGCGTGTCTTCCTTCTTGTCTAATTCTACTTGTAGCTTCTTGTTTTTCCTCTTTTCTCTTCTTATAACTTCTATGGCAGTCAATAATTCTTCTCTGTAGTCAACTTCTGCCTCTTCATATTCTTCTTCGGTGTCTTCTTTATCAGATTCTTTTACTTCCATGAATAGAACTCTTTATGTCTCACTGTCACTGACTTCATCTTCATATGACGATGAGAAGTCTTCTTTGGTGCATAAGATTTTCTTGAAAACTTTCTTTGTGGTTCTTTTGCCTTTATATGTTTGTTTGCTATTTGAGTAATCTTCATCATTCCCCTTATTTTTCTTATAAGGACATTTGTTAGAAAAATTACCAATACCATCACAATTAAAACAAATCAATGGAAGCTTACCTTTATATCTGTCATTGGTTCCCTTGTTCAATCTCTTGACAAAATTGGGCATTTCTTGATCATCTTCTGAGATGTCACTGATGTTGTTATGTTATTTTTATTTTTGCTTTCCCTTTTGCTTTGACCTTTTGGATGCTTTGAAAGATGCTTCTTTTATATATGGATTTTCCAGTTCAGTTCTCATTTCATATGCTGTGAATATTCCATGTAGTTCGTCCATGCTTATTGAGTCTAGATCCAAACCATACATTCTATAAAAGGTCCTAAGATTCTTCTTCCAATCCTATGATTGCATTTACTATTTCATTGACTCATAAGAAGTAAGCTGCAATATTCTCATCTTCCTTCATCTTCAGTTGTGACCTCTGTAAGTTTGAATATTTGTTTCTTTGACTTTTGAATCTCCTTCATAAATATTTTGAAGTTTGTCCCAAATCTCTTTAGCGGATTTACAATGTGTAAATTTGGTGTATACTGATTCACCAAGACCAATCAGAAGTGAATTTGTGGCTTTGGAATTATTTTGATCAAGTTTTATTGCTCTTTCACTTGTTGGTGGAACTGTTGGTTCTTTGTATCCATCTACTATAGATTGCCAAATTTCAAATCTTTGTGCATATATATATGTTTTCATCCTTCTGCTCCAGAATGCATACTTTTGTCCATCAAATTGTGGCATTCCATGTTTATACATGTTGTTTCTCTCCATGATCTACCTTTCAGTGGTTAAGTTGATTCTTGAAGGAACCGACTCTGATACCAATTGTTGGATTACTGAGAGGGGGGCTGAATCAGTAATAGAGAAATTTAATCATTTTTCACCATAAAATGCAAGTGTTATATCGATGTAGCATTATCATCCAATAGTTGCAGAGTAAATAAAAAATGAACAAATGAACAATCATACACATACACAGTACACCAGTGTTTTATGTGGAAACCCAAAGCAAGAGAAAACCACATAATTATTTTTCTTATATGTCTTTAAGAATTACATTCATTGGAAGCACCAACTTCCTTTGTTTTCTAGCTGCAACTGGAAGGAGGCTCCAACCCCCTAGTTTCTCAGGCTACAACCTGAGGGAATCTCCAACTCCCCAATTCTCTAGCTATAACCAGAAGGAGGCTACAACCCCCTATGTTCTTCGGAAACAACTGGAAGGTGGCTACAACCACTTGTCCTTGCCTTGTCCAACCGCCCTGAAATATAAGTAGAATAATGGAACCACTGTCACACTATCATTGTAAGATATACTGTTGTAAACCTGTACCATAAACAAGTGCATCAACCATGCACCAACATGTACCAAACAACCTGTAATCATCCTATACCATAAAAAAGTGCATCAACCATGCACCAACTTGTACCTCAACATGTAATCAGCCTGTACCATAAACAAGTGCATCAACCACGCACCAACCTGTACCATCGACGAATGCATCAACCATGCACCAAATATGTACCAATCATGCATCAAATACACATAAACTATGACTCATCAAGATGTAGCAACATCATCAACTATACACCTCATGGATGTGCCAACTCATCAAATATTTGTCTCAACCATATACCATATACATATACCAATATAACCATCAAACTTTACTTTAGCCTCATGTGATTAATTTTGGATTAGTAAAAAACCCTAACTTGTAATAATCATAACTATGTACATGTAATGAATGAAGATCTAAAAATGGTACACAATGTTCTTCAATGTATTTTATGGAATTCCTCCATATTGCACTACTTGGAATCGCTCATAAAAGGAGTTATAGCAAAAATGACATACCTTGTTGAATTCTGGCTTATTTTAGAGAGAGAACTTGTAGTCCCCACATGGAATATTTGTTGTATGGATCTGAAAATTGTACACATAATACTACAGTCTGTATTCTAATCAATAAATTTTGTCTTACTGAATTTAGATCTGTTATGAAGAATTTATGACGTTTTTACCCGAAACACTTGTTTTAGACTAGTTTTAGGACTAGCCACAAACCCTATTTTCCATGGCGTGTAACTCCAAAAATAAAACGACCCACAAGATAAAATTTGTATCACAGATACTTGGATATGTTTCCTCAATGGCCTCCCAATTTCACAGTGTGAATCATTCTAGAAAAAAGTTATTGCGAAAATGGTGAGATGACCTGTAAATATCATACCTTAGAAAGCATCATCAAAAGAATTTATCCTCCCTTGAATTTCGACCTTCTTTACGTCACGTTCCCTCTGAAATTAAGATTAGATATCCTTTGGTTACCTCATTAACCTATAGATATTAAATATTCTCAATTGTAATTAAAATGAGAGAGCCTTGCCTCTTATTGATACTTTCATGTAGCTTCCTCAAGGGGTTATGTTTTAACCATCTTAACCCACTTTCCATATTTTAGGGTTAACCCACTTCTAATTTCTCCATTAACTTTATTATTTAAACAATTTGTTTTGTATTCACTTTGAATTATAGTACAATCATCACTTCACTTTATTATTTACCTTCTAAAATATCTTAAACCGCTTTGACTACTTTGACCTTTTGGGGCTTCTATATGACGCATGAGGGTTCTCCAACTTCACATGGCCATAACTCTCTAACCGTGAGGAGTTATGTGACATTCCACATACCAATGGAAATGGAATGACATTTAATATCCATATAGAATAGTCTTTCCTGCAAATATATTTGTTAGTTTTTAGGGTAAATTTGCAAAACAGTAGTCTCTTTTAAATTTCAATGATTAAAACAACTAGATCTGTAGCTCAATCAGAGATAAAACACATAGAAAGTAGATCTATGAAAGACAACAACAGCTTAAGAGAAAAACTCAGATCACATATGAATATAACTCAGATCTAAAGATAGTACTTTAATCTAATGTAGCAATGAACAGATCTGAATATAACAATAGATCTATATGAATAAACACAGATTTCAGATCTAATAATTCTGCCTAATCATTTCACAGTATATATATCTTTAGATCTACACAATGCATACTAGTTTAAACAGTTCTGAAGTAGAATCAAATCCATATGAGTAAGGCACATACCTGGTACAACAACCTTACCTCTGAAGATAGCACAGTAACCACAATAGGTATATATCCTTGTTAGTATGCTCAGACAAAGGTTTAGTTCATGGATCAATAGTGGATCTCTATGCCAAAGACTGAAGGAACTTTCTTGCCACCAAGCTCAAAGGCCACAGGGATAAAAACACAAACCCAACCAAGGTAAATAATTGCCCAAACCCTTACACAGTAAAACCCTTACCCAAGAGGCTGAAAACAAGACTGTGTATAAACCCTTATCTTGGCAGTGAACAGATGTGAGCTGTTAGGTAACTTTAGCAAAAGGCACTCCACAGAATACCCTAGCAAGAGGGCCGCACACTGGATAAGCTCTTCACACAGTAGATAGAGAAGAGGGGTATCAAAACCTTTAGATCTATTCACTTGACAGGGCCGTAACCTCAAAGGTTTGCACTTCAAAGAAGGGCACACAACTCACACACTAAAACACAATGTCCCAACCAGCAAACACAAGGGAGATGGCACCTTCACCTCCAAAAAACACAAGCAGGGCCACACCTAGCCACACACTCCAAACAACAGTCAAGGAAGGAGGACGGTGCTGGAAGGTTAACCCTTAGACAGGCGGTAGCTTGAAATCCCCACGGCAGCCAGAAATATCCACAACAGAAGGAGGCAGTAGCAAGAGGGCAGATCCAACAAGTCAAGGAAGGCCACGACTATCCCTACAACAGATACCAAGAGGCCGCAGCTACAACAGAAACAAAAGAGGCTGCTCCCACACAAGAATACTAAGAGGCCGCAGGCTGGAGAGCAATAGAACACAACGCTAGAACATGAGCATAATAGAATGAGTGAAAGGTGAGAGGGGAGAGGGTTTGATATATAGGTTTAGGTTAGGGTAAGGGTAGGTTAAGTTAAATTAAAAATCACATGTTTAAATTCAAATTTAAACATGTGATAATAACATTTAAATTTAACCCTTTACTAAGACCAAAAACCCCAAGACAACC
>JASDQU010208131.1:18194-31834 GCA_032191745.1 Picea mariana | reverse complement strand
CTAGCACAAAGGTTAAGCACTAGGTCGCATTGGTGTTGGCAGAGTTACTAACCCTGCTTTGTTGACATCGGTGTAGAGATTGCATGTATTACGGGGATCACTCCGAGGTATACCCACAATTATGAGCGGAATCCTTTGAGTTGGTTTCAGGCTTGATACCCTGCCCTTGCATGTGGATCGGACTGACGACTATCCCCCCAGGCTGTACTGTTGTTAGTGGTGACCTTAGTGGCCTTTCTCTCTAGGTTCTTACCCAAGGTTACTGTGGAGGGGAAAGTCTTCATGGTACCTGGAATTGACGTTGATCAAACTCACTCGGGCTCCTTGGAGGGTATACCCACGATTATTTGTGGGAGCTTGCACCAGGGCGTAAGTCTGTTAAGCAGGTCATCAACGTAACTTTTCCACCTTAGCCCCGCCCCTTCTCGTCTCGTTGTTGCGACGTTGGATTTCATCACCAACTAGTGGCTCCGAAATTAGAAGGTATTGTTTGCTTGGTGATTGCCTTTTAGTTTTTGTTTACTAGTGTGTGCTGATTATTTCTCGAAGTTGACCGTAGGATTTTCGTTGGGGAATTTATTTCTTGTTTACAATTGCTCCCCCACGACATTCACGTAGGATGCAGGTCTATCCCCGGAACATCCGGAAGTTTCACAACCATTGCACACAACTACACCTGAGGGTACACCTGAGGACTCTCCTCGTCCAGGTGAAATTCCCCTTGTTACTCTACCACACGTGGACATAAGTGACGTCCCAGAAGTTTTTACACCACATCCACAAGTAGCATCCACTGATCCTCTTGCTGACTTTCGAATTAGCAATACTATAGAGGACTACCGCATTCGTCATGGTGAACGACCTGTTGGACGATTAAATCCTTCTGAAAAGACTCTTGTTACATCCTCTGAATCGACCGCTGGGCCTTCTCACGGTGTAGTAGGCCAAGACCCTTTTTGGTTTGGTAATTTTCGACGGGTTCTTTTTGGCACTGAGTCCTCTCCTGTCTACGAAATCAACCCTCCTGTCTCTCCTGAACCAGAGACTGCACCAGAGACTACAACTTATCGTTTTGTTCTTCCTCCCGAGATGGCCCATCTCGCAATTACTTCGAGTGTCCAAACCAAGATTCCTGCAACTACTCTTGCCCCTATTAATACCCAACGAACTCCTGAGGTTAACCCAAATTTACCCCCTGGTTACCACATGTTAAATCCTTTGTTGAATGTTCCTCATCCAACACCTCCACAAACCCCAGCTGGTTCACCAGGTGGTCCTCAGTTTCCTGGGCATCCTGTTCTCGGTTTCATCCCGACACTCCCTCCTCAATTTTTTGGCAATCCTAATCCTGCTGGCACTGTCCCGATCGCTACAACTATCCCGACTGTTGCCCCAAATGTACAGATTCCTGTTGGTGGACAGGGTAGTATGGCTCCTTTCCCTTTTCTCGGACACAATGTTGTGACTACGCAACCTCCGGTTGGTACACTACCTCCGGGTGGAACGGTACCTACAGCAGGGGGTCCAACTTCACCCTTTGGACAAAATATACCTCCTGCATTGGCCCAGTATTGGAATTACCTTTTGCAAAACTTTCCTCAGAATCCTGGGGGGCAGAAACCTGTCCCTACAGTTGGCCAACCTTACCCAGGGGTAACTAATCCTATTTGGGGTTCGAACTAGACTAATCAACCCCAGGTCCCTGCTCAGACTCAAGTTTATAATCCTTGGGGTTACTATCCTATCCGCCCACCACCGAATCAGCCAGGAGCTTCCCTTTATGGACAGTCTGCTTACGCTCCTACTGGTTTGCCGACGGGGCTTCCACCCCAAAGCCACCAATACCCGCAAGTAAACCGACAATTGTCATTCCTTGCTACCTTGGACTTGCCAGATTTGTCTAGGATCTTGAATGATCCTATTCGTCACTCTCCTCAATGGCCTGCTATCCCTGCCAAACTTCCATCGGATATTTCAAAATTCGATGGAAAGCTGGGAGAGGACCCAAATAATCATGTCATGACTTTCACTTATGGTGTTCGTCCAAATCTCTGATGGATGACTTCATTCGTCTACGTCTTTTTCAGAGAACTCTTATTGGTTCCGCTGCGAAATGGTACATTGAATTACCACGAGGTTTCTTCTCTGATTTTAACACATTGGCTATGGATTTTCTTACACACTACCAGTTACTGATCCAATATGACACTGGGACTGATATTTTAACATCTTTTAAACAATCTAAAGGCACTCATATCTCAGATCATATTCATGAGTGGAGATGGCGACGACGTCTCATCAAGCTTGAGCTCCCTGATCAGTTACTGGCTGAGTGGTTCACGAAATCTTTTGTGAACGAGATTGGTAAAGAAATCGCCATGGGTGGCGTTGTTACGGAGGAGCAGGCTATAAGTCGTGCTCAGTATCTTGATCTCGTTTATTTGCAAACGGGAACATTGTACGACTTGTTACCTGACCTACCCCGTCCTGGTACTTCCAGCGCTTCAACTACTCCAGTTGCTTCGCATGCAGCTGATGGTGTTATTGGGACTGCTCATACCCATTCACATTCCGTTTCAACCGTGACCCCTAAACCCACCTCTTCTAATGTTCAGAATGCCCTGTCTCCTGCTCCTCCCACCGGTAAAACCTCAGAAGTGAACGTTGTTCAATCTACACCGACCGGGAAAAATAAATCAAAGAAAGGGAGAGGCAAGAATAAGGGGAGTAAAAATAATAATCTCACCGAACCAACTACAAATGCCCCTATTGAAGAGTGGGATAAACGTAAACCACGCTACCCTTGTCTTATATGCGGTGACGATCATTATACCAAATATTGTCCTCGACGTGCCGAAGTTTCTAAGTTCCTTCAAGGAACACCAAAACCACTGACACTGGCTGTCTTGTCTCAACCTTTCCCGTCTCAGCAACAGGCTTCGTTGGTCATCCATGACCAACCCTCTACTTCTACCACGTCATACGTTTTGATGTGTTCCAGTGATTCTAAGAAGAATGACGTTGCAATTGCAACTAGAGCTAAAGACTATACTTCTTCCAATGAGAAGGTTGACGATTTACCTCCTGATTTGGTACAAGCTTCTCCACCGAATCCACCTACGAACGGTCCTCTTCATCTCGAAAGACCGAGTCTCGATACAGTCCTACGACCCCCTAAGGGTGTCGTTCACAAGTCAACATTCAATCCTCACGCTCGTGCGGCCTAGAACTACAGTATAGTGGAAGATCTGGCCCAAGCACCTTTCACGATGTCTTCCCTTGAAGTCCTTCAGTCTTGTCCTGCACAATGAAGGGCTCTGTTGAAATCCATAGGTGGAATCGATCCTATAGATTTGAATTTGATAGTCTTTGACTTGGACGAACGTGTTCCAAGGTTGCCCGCTCAGCTTGCGTTTCAGATACAAGTTATTGTCGCTGACAAAAGCATTTGTCGGACAGTTGTTGATGAGGGGGCCTCTACGTGTGTAATGTCTCTTACTTGTTGGAAAGCCATTGGCTCTCCTCCGTTAACGGAATCACAGAATACTTTGAAAGCCTTTAATGGCTCGGGTTTTAAGCCTTATGACGTTCTTTCCGCATTGCCTTTCACTCTTGAAGGTAAGACCGTACAAGTTGAAGTGGAAGTTTTCAATTCTCCCTTAGATTACAATCTTCTTCTTGGTCGAAGCTGGGTAGATTCCATGCGCGCTATTGTGTCGACACTTTTCCGTGTCCTAAGATTTCCTCACCAGGGAAAAGTTGTTACATTTGATCAACTTGCCTTCTTTAATTCAGATACTCGCACGAGGAACGTACCGTTCATAGCTAAAACCCCACCGGGTTACGAGAATGTTGGAGTCGGTCTCTTAAAAGACTCTGCGTTAATGGGTACTTTTCCCATCCCACCACCACCCGATATTCTACGCCCGTCAGTTGCTTCGATTAATCTGATCTCCGCTGTTCCTTATGAACTTCCGGTGTCTCTCGACCCTTGGATAGTCCCTGATCCTGTAGATCATGCTCGTTTCAGCGACGTTATGCCGTTAAGTCCGGTTGAGTCTGCTTATCACGCGATTCAATCGGCAACATCTTCTACATCCTCTCCTGAGGAGTTGTCTCCTGATCCTTTCCGTGTCGTCTTTCCCACTGACGAGATGATCATGTCCGTCATGGCCGATACGCCTTGGGACGATGGGCATCATCGTTCCATTCTATTTCTGGAACAACATACTCTAGAGAATTATCAGCGGATTTCGACCCCGTCGACCGTTGTTGTCACCATGACCGTTCCTGGATCTACACGCGATGTGTTTGCAGAAGGGAACCTAAGTAATATTTCTCCTATGATTCCCATTGATATTTCAGTGAAACCTGGAATAGTCGAGAATGTTCACATTGGAGCTTCGTGTTCTCCAGAGGAAATTGTTACCTATACTGCTTTATTCAAGGAATTTCGTAATGTTTTTGCCTGGAGTTACGAAGAGATGCCAGGTATCGACCTGTCTATCACTGTGCATGAGATTAAAACGTACCCTGGAGCTAAACCAGTATGGCAGCGCCTCCGTCCTGTCCATCCACGTAAAGCGGCAACCATTAAACTCGAAGTTGAAAAACTTCTTAAAGCCGGTTTCATTTACCCCGTGGCTTTGACAGAATGGGTTTCCAACCTAGTACCGATTGATAAGAAAGGTGGAAGTATACATGTTTGTGTCGATTATCGGGATATTAACAAAGCCTATCCTAAGGACAACTTTCCGACCCCTTTTGTCGACTAGATCGTCGATGACTGTGCCGGTAGTGAAATATTTTCCCTCATGGATGGATTTTCCGGCTACAACCAAATTAACATCGCTCCTGAGGACCAACATAAAACCGTGTTTATTTGTCCTTGGGGTACTTTTTCCTACAGAAAACTTCCGTTCGGTTTGAAGAACGCAGGTGCCACGTTTCAACGTGCGATGTCTTATGCATTTCACGATATAAAGCATATCGTTCAACCTTATTTGGATGATTTGCCGGCTCATTCTCTACGCCGAGTCGATCACCCTACTCATCTCCGAGAAATTTTCATTCGTTGTTGGTTCTATCGCATTCGTCTAAATCCACATAAGTGTGTTTTTTGCGTCGATTCCGGCCGTCTTCTCGGTTTCATTGTTTCATGTCAGGGGATCCGGGTGGATCCGATTAAGGTTGAGGCGATTCTCAATCTTCCTCCTCCTTCTTCACTACGCCAGTTGCAAAGTTTGCAGGGGAAAGAAAACTTTCTTCGTCGGTTCATCCCGAATTACGCCGAGACTACTCGTGGTTTCACACGTCTTTTAAAGAAAGGTTCTGAGTTTGTTTGGGATAAAGTTGCCAACAATGCTTTCGAGGATTTAAAGCTATCCCTAACAAAAGCTCCTCTTATCTTTCCTCCTGATTATAGTCGAGATTACTTTCTTTATCTAGCTGCTTCTGAGTATACCATCAGTATGGTCCTTGTTCAAGAGGATGAAAACCACGATGAACATGTTATATATTACTTGAGTAGAATTCTATCAACAACGGAAGTCAAGTACCAACATGTTGAGAAACTGGCTTTGGCTGCTGTTCAAGCAGTCCAACGATTTCGTCATTATATTCTTTCCAGAAAAACTACTGTGATTTCACATTGTAACCCCATGCAACATATATTGACATGTCAATTGCTGGGGGGCACGTACTCCAAGTGGATAGTCATTCTCCAGGAGTTCGACTTGGAATTCGATCGCGCCACGTCGAAGAAATCCTTGGTTTTTGCTGAGTTAATTTGTGATTTCCCCCACTCTTCTACGGAAAGCGTAGCAGTTGGTTCGTTACCTGACGAATCACTTTTCCTTATTAGTACCGATGACATTTGGTACGGAGATATCATTATATATCTCCAAACTCAAACTTTCCAGCCTACTTTGTCCAGTAACGAACGACGTCGTGTCCGTTATCAAGCACGTCATTATATTATCCTCGACGATACTCTTTACCGTCGAGGCATTGACTCTGTCTTTCAGCGTTGTTTAACCTTTGACGAAGCTAAGAAAGCTTTGAATGACTGCCATTCAGGAGCATGTGGTGGTCATATGTCTGGGTATGCTACTGCCCAGAAGATCTTACGTGCAGGATACTTTTGGCCTTCTCTGTTCCATGACTGCATTACCGCTGTCCAGAAGTGTCATGCCTGCCAGACCTATCAACAGAAGATTCGGTCGCATCCCGCTCCCCTTCATCCTATAGTCTCAGTAGGTCCTTTTGCTAAATGGGGCATTGATTTTATGACATGTCACCCTCACTCAGCCGGGGGGCATGGCTATATTATTGTAGCTGTTGATTATTTCACAAAGTGGGCCAAGGCAATGCCGACATTCGATAATACTGGGAAGACTGTAGCACTATTTATGTTCAACCATGTCATCACTCGTTTTGGTGTCCCGCAGGCTATCGTTATCGATCACGGTAGTCATTTTAGGAATTATATGATGTCAAAACTTACAGAGAAGTTGGGCCTTCGTCATGACAGCTCAACACCTTATTATCCACAGGCTAATGGCCAGGTCGAAGCTATCAATAAGGTTCTCATAACTATGATTCGACGGATGATAGGAATACATAAGACTAGCAGGCACACGATGTTGTTTTTAACATTGTGGGCGTATCGGACATCTGTTAAGTCTGCCACGGGATTCACACCCTTTCGTTTAGTTTATGGCATGGAAGCCATTCTACCGATAGAATGTGAAATACCGTCTTTGAAGCTAGCTGTAGAGCTCTTTCCTAATACTTCTGCCGAAGAGGAGCGTCTGTTGTATCTGATGCGATTAGACGAGACTCGCCATGACGCTACTCTTGTAATAGAAGCCTAGAAGAAATGTATTAAGGCACAGTATGACAAGCATGTAAAACCTCGTGTCTTCTCAGAAGGCGATCTTGTTCTTCTATACGAACAGGATAAAGATGTCTTAGGAGATGGGAAATTTGAAGCTATGTGGCGTGGTCCCTATATTGTCAGCAAAGTTTTGGAAAAAGGAGCGTATGAACTAGTGGATTATGATGGTGTACCTTTGAGTGAACCCAGGAATGGGTTATACTGGAAGAAGTACTATGCATGAGTTATTTGTGCATGAGTGCTTGTATTTTATGTATCATACTGCGTGTGTGTTACTTTAAGTTTTTTCTTTTGATGTTATCTAGTCTTTTCCCTTACGTGACGTTGTGTTTGATTGCCAGATGTCAGAGTATTCTCTACCTTATATTGGCTTCGCCGACGGTGCTAGCCGTAGTAATCGAAACCTAGCTTCCGCTGCATGGGCAATCTATGCCCCAACAAACGAACTCATATCTCTACGAGGTATATGTCTTGGCCGAGCAACCAACAATATCACAGAGTATAGCGCCATGGTTGAATTATTGGTTGATGCTATTTCTCTTGGGATTCATCATTTGGTTGTCCGACTGGACTCGCAATTGGTAGTACTACAACTCAGTAATGTATATTCTATTCGAAGTCCTACTTTATTAAGAGTATATTTGCGGATTCGCCTCTTGGAACGATATTTTGATCACATTGAATATCAACACATTCCTAGAAGTCTTAATACATTGACAGATGCTTTAGCTAATTATGTATTGGACAGGCATTTGAACAATTTATAAAATCAAACACATTAAAAATGTACACAATGTAAAGTAAGCCGGTAGAAGCCATGTATATATATATATATATATAACGATCAAAGTTTGTTTTTTACAAAATGGTTGTCCGAAGACCAAAATATCAAAAATGGAAGCCCATGGCTTCTACAAAAAGTGACATCACTAATGATGTTCACGATAGAATGCTAAGGTCCTAGCTACTCTATGGAGCAAACGACCCATAGAGGCAGAGACTCCCACGGTGTGACGTTGATCGCGTCGTGGGATCTCCTCCAGAGGCATCTCTGGAACATTGGCCATCAAACCCTCTAAGTTTTGATCCACTGTAAGATAGTCCTCAGCATACTGGGGGACTGGAACTGCTGCCTCTCCTCGACGCTAAACAGGAGAACTACCAGCAGGTCTATATGCTCTAACATCTGTGTTATCAACAAGATTTTGGTGTTAGTCTTCGGATAAAACATAAAACCAAAAACATTTAATATGATGAAAATACAAAAACATCTAAAAAGTTAAAAAGTTGGTGTACTTCTTACCAATATCTCCCCACTGTGCATCTTCAAGAAGGGCAAGGTCAGGATCACCGCGAAAGTCCAAGCCAGCATACACATAATCCTCTATCATCAAAACCTGGCCTTGGAGCCAGTCGAAGAAGCGATCGTCATACCTGACGATCGGTCCTGTCACATGTCTAGTCATGAGTTGGAACCATCGTAACATCTGTGGATCCCTGGGACCCGGAAAGTGCCAATCAGCCTGAAGCCTGTACACTGGGACCCTCTCGCAGAATAAGGACACTAGCAACGATCCATAACCAAACTGCTTTAGATTTCCACGCCTGCATTTGGTCAGTTGTTTCTTGAGGTTGCGTAACACTGCGTCAGCCCAGTTGAAGACCCAGGGCTCGACACACTCGAGGGCATACTGAAAATAGCTCTGTAGAGCCATATGCGGGGCAACACTTCCTGCCATCTGAGCTATAGTGAAGAGAATGGTCCGGAGAGTTATATCAGTCACTCCCCAAATGGCCACCTTCCCGTCCCGGCGTTCAGCCTCAGGCACGCAGTACTGCTTGCAATACTCACTCATTTTCATACCACCCCTGCGGTTACCAGTCAAACTGACATAAGAACCTCGTCTTGACAACTCAGTTAGGAAATAGATATCCTCAATGTCGATCGTCAAAGTGTGAGCACCGACATTAAAAACCTGTTGATCCAGATCCCACATCCAGACTAAATGTTCCAACAATCGAACCTGGGATCTCATGCCCGGTATGCGGAAATACTTTAGGAGACCGCAATCTCTTAAAGTGGCAATGGTTTGAGGATGATTTTCGGCAGTGGCATTCTCATCCTCGTGTTCTCTTTCTCTCCATTCGAGTACCATTGTGATAGTTATTAACCTGCATGGCAACCATATAAAGATAATTAGTAATATAAAATATGAGAAAATTGGTTTTATTGGCTGAAACATTACACACAAATTTGACTCTGCACCGTTCGCAGGTGGAGTATAACGCACAGTGCGGATTTCCCGCACTCTACCTTAAGCCCGCCTGCAGGAATAAGGACTTCTCGCAGGCCCCATATGGGTAGCCTACGAGAATCCTTTCACGCGCATAGGGTTTCAAAACTCAACCAAAAACTTAATTTTTAACCATTAAAATCATGAAATTGAACCGTGCAAAGCAAGAGAATGGAGTACTTACCAATCTGATCCAGACGGCTCGCGGAATGATGCCCCAAAGTTCCCGAAACTCGACGATGAAAATCAGAGGTAAAATGGAGGTTTTTTGCACTACAATGGTAAATGGGTAAAACATATGGTAAAAATGAATGGTAAAATTGTTTTATTTACTTTTTACCATGATAAAAGTGGGTTTTTTCATATTTATTCAGTATTTTACCCTAATTTCTAATATGAAAGTGAGTAAAAATGACTTGCAGGTATCCAATGTCGATGATTATGGACAAAAAACTTTTGCGATATGATGTGTGTTTCTTATGGTTTTGATCTAAAAACCTCAAGTGCCTTTTATCCGTTCTTGCACTTGCGAAAAACATAAGAACGTGATCGAGCGTTGTTTTATCCCTTTTTCGGGCTCGCTGTGGTCACACGAAAAAGGAACCCCCCTGGAGTTATCTTTAAGCTCTTTTCAGACTCTCTAAATAGGAAAAGATTGTCGAGTGACCTTGCTATTTTCACGCTCGTTAAAGTATTTGAAGTTATGCGTCTTTCGAGCGATAGTTTAACCCATATGGGACATGAGTTTTCTTTAAGCGTTTTTCAGACTCTCGAAACATGAAAAACCCCCGAGTTTACTATCTCTGGACTCGTTAAATAAACATTGACAGACCCGTAATGGGACCGAACCACTCCTTCCTAGGGTTCGTTAAAAGTACTCCAAGGGACTCGTCCGAAGGATGAGCTTATATCAACAAGCATATGTGATCCTCTTCAAGCTTGCGTAAAAATAAAGAGGTACTTGCCAGAAATGGTGGGGGAAAATTTGGGAAAGGGATATGTTTCATCTTTGTGTTAATTGGCAGCAAGTGTCGCTCTTGAACATGACACTCCCTATTTATCATCTGAAGCCGGTTTGGGTAATCCATTTGTCTCTCATTCGATTTGATAACAAGATCATCTCATGTGTCATCTTTGAGTCAATGCTGCCAAATCATTGGTCGTGTCATTCATATGTTCAAGAGAAGTCCATCTGAAACCTACATTGAGTCGGCCATCTGCAGTTGTCCATTCCTTCAGTGTCGACCTTCCCTGTGTCCAAAGTCCAATTGCCACATGCTCTGTTTCACTTTCAAACTCAGTTACTCATTTCGTGTCACTGATGGGGGATACATCACGGCCCTCCTGTGATGAGTCTTGTTCCGTCGACATCAGCACATTATCCGGGATTGAGACTTAGAAATCATTCAGTACCTTGGAGCTTGCATGCCTCAATGGCAAGTTTCCTCGCTTTCGACAGTGCGTTTACATCATTGACCCCTGATCGAAAGATTTTGTCGATTGTTCGACATCAAATCATTTATTCACAGTCAATGGATTGTACTTTAGTACCTTGGGAGTCATTGACATTAATGGTGATTTCCCTCGCACTTGTTAACGGTTGCATCAATGACCGGTAATCAAGTGGTTTCTTCCATGTTCGAATTCAACACATGTAATCACATGGTTAGATTCGTACTTTGGGTGACGAGGTTGAAGACCCTGGATTTTATCTTTGTGATCCAGGTTGCAATGGAGTATGTATAATTTGCGACACATAGATCCACTGTGTATGTTTCGTGGCTATGTCGTCTTGACTGAAAATTTGTCGCATAGATCCACAGTGTATTTAGGTGGCTATGCTATATTATGACTACATGGATCCACAGTGTATGATTGGTGGCCATGATATTTGTTTATGATGTCATCAGTCTATGATCTGAGTATGGGAATGCCTACCTCAGAAGGGATACATATGATATTCTGCCGATGCTTGGGTGTTTGTAGGTTTCTGATTAGATGTGCTCTTGGTTCTTGACACACACATACAACTTACAAAGTCCGTCGACTATCATTGATTCCACTCTCAGACTTTGGGGGGCATTCTGTTATCCGCAATTTTGGTCATTATGATAATGTTATGATGATGTCACGATGATGGAAAATCAAAATCTTCCATAAGAATACTTTCCTGAGAAGAGTTTCACTTGTCTTTTTCCAGAAACTATGTTTTACAAGAAGTTCGCAGGCTGCCTATATAGCTGCCTGCGAGAATCCTTAATTCTCGCAGGCTGCATTAAGCTAGGGTGCAAATATTTCGCACTGTGATCATGGCCAGGGTGCGAACATGTTTTTAAAGAGGAAAAAGATGAAGTTCTCAAGCCTTCTAGAAGATAATCTTCGAGAAGAATGAGTTGGCTAACGAATGGTTGTTCAAGTACTGGCATTCCAGATATCTTGGGATCATTTTCTATCCAAGTAACCAAATTATCTTCTCCTATATATTGAGGAGATAGCTCATGGAAAAGGTTAATTAGAAGCAAGCTAGAAAGAGATTGATTGGAGAATTGCTGAATGCCTGTATGAAGGACTAATGCTACAACAACAAGAGACTACAACAAGGTCATCACAAGTGGTTGATTTTCTTCATGCATGAGCAAATGTGTGTGTCAGAACTAGGAGCCATCGAAAGGAGACCTACGACATCAAGGCTCAGGTTGTAAGTTTCACTTTCAATTAATTCAATACAGTAATATGTCCCTTTCCTATAAAGATGATGTCACTTTATTACATGATTCCTTGATCACATGTATAGACTAGCTATTGAATATATTAATCTGCCTTTACTTCGATTGGTTTGTTCTGTTGTGATCTGAATGGAGCAAGAGCATTGGAGCGAAGCTTGGAACAACAGAGACCTAGGAAAGCGTTTACAAGGTATGCTCATAATCCTTATCTCTTAGTTCACTCAATAGGCTAGATCTAGAGAAAGAGTAGTATTATGTTCTGTTTTGTTCTAGATCCAGGTGGATCTAGGGAGATCGGTTCGTGTCCACACTTACGGATTAATCCTGAAACATTCTTTCCTCATGGTCAAAATTTAAATCAGTAATAAGGAAACAATTTTATCCATTGGGTTATTTACATAAAGAAATGATAGAATGGAAAAATTTAAGACAAATTAAAGGTCAAACTGTACAAATTTTCACAAAATAATTTAGGAAGAAATCTCTTGCATTAAACATTCCTTTGGATTCTTATGAAACTTTAATGAAGTATATTGGTGCACTTCATAGTTATATTCATCATACTTTACTATTGTTTCACCCCACCAATCTTGATGAAGTTTGTGTGCAAGACACTCACCTTGAGAACATGGGAAAGCATGTTGAAGAAGATCCCACAAAGAAACCTTCCAATTGTTGGTTGTGGAGCCTGATTATCTTCCTGATTTAGAGGTCTTTTACTTTCAGCCGTGTTTATACGCCATGAAGTATTTACACCCCAGAGGTATGTACACTCTTCCATGTGGGGGAGTGCAGAGGGGGGGTACCCCTTCTGCGGGGTCCAGGGGGGCTATCCCTCTAGCTGGGGGGTTTGGGGGCGAAGCCCCCGAAGCAAAAATTGCCTTGTAAAAGTATATTGTAATTTCATTGTAAATCTGGACCGTTCATTATAAGGTCGCAGATCTAACGATAGAGATTATGTTATGGTTTTTTTTTCCCTAGAAGGCAACCCTCTTTTATGAGGGAAATGTATTGTGGCTATGCAGGTTGGCAAGTATTGTATTCTGAGAGAGGAGACTGTGAGAGAAATAAGAGGAAGTTACAACGGGTTTTGTTGTAGGTTGTATCCCTTCATTTTGCTGGATAATAATAAAGAAAGGACCTGTCAATTTCTCTGGTGGACATAGCCCACACTGGGTGAACCACGTAAATCTGTGTCTCTCTTGTATTGTGTATCTTCTGTGTTTTATTTCCGCATTTGTTTTATTTTATTGCTTTGCGGTCCTATTTTTCTAACAACTGGTATTCGAGCGTAAGGTAACTCGCAGGAAAAGAGGGTTCCTGGTTCGAGTGGGAGCAATGTCGAAAGATGGAAAGTTTAGGGTCACAAAATTTAACGACCAAAACTACCAGTTATGGAAGATGCAGATGGAAGATTATTTATATCAGAAGGATCTATTCCTACCATTGAGCGGAGTAGCAAAGAAGTCGGCGGCCATGAAGGATTAAGAATGGGAGATTCTTGACAGAAAGGCTCTAGGAACGATACGGCTGAGCCTGGCAGCGTTGGTGGCTTTCAATATCTCGAAAGAAAAGACAACGAAGGGTTTGATGGACGCATTGGCCAAATTGTATGAAAAACCCTCGGTGTCCAATAAGGTATTTCTAATGAAGAGATTATTTAATATGAAGATGTCGGAAGGTGGGTCTGTTGCAGATCATTTAAATGAATTTAATACGGTT
>JASDQU010208130.1:10288-33372 GCA_032191745.1 Picea mariana | reverse complement strand
CCATGTTTAGGTCAGGCAATGTTGGGTCTGGTCTACTCCTTGTTTCCTCATTCTGACTTTGTGCTAGAGAATTTGGTGGTCTAGCTTCCAACTTTTCTTCGATGTTCTCCCCTTGATGCCTTAAAATTTTGACTTCATCCTTAAATGACTTATTAACA
The DNA here is from genome assembly GCA_032191745.1 of Picea mariana. Classification (NCBI taxonomy): domain Eukaryota; kingdom Viridiplantae; phylum Streptophyta; class Pinopsida; order Pinales; family Pinaceae; genus Picea; species Picea mariana. The sequence continues at coordinate 33,214 of JASDQU010208130.1, read as the reverse complement.
TGTGGTGTTGGGCTAGAGTGTCCAGCGTGAAGGAGAGACTAGAACTGTGAGAGTCAATATGGAGAGCTAATTTATGGGTGGTTGATAAATTATCGTCCACCAGCTCTTCCTCTGGTCTTTCTCGAGCTGTACGTTGAGCCATTCCTTCAAACAAACTGACAGAAATTGCCAGAAAATTACCTCAAGAACAAAAATGCTTGATTATTCCTATGTCACTGGTGTTTCCTTTGTTTCCTGTCACTTTCAACTTCGCGGATGCTTCCTCTGTTGTTGCTTCTTCCTTTACTGTTGGTGCTTACAATGTTTCGTGGATCTGTGCCTCTTTCTCTAGTCCAATTCCTAGATCTTGTGTTTCTTGGACACTGCACTTCCTCTTTCTTTATTGTATTCAAATCCGTTGAATTTCGGTGGGGTTGGTTGAGGTGGTGAATAAATGGCTTGCCTTCCAATTTATCTCTCCAAGAAGAAACCTTGATGCTTGAATTCCACCATTTCCTTGCAAAGTCACGTATTGGGTGTCTCTCATGCTTTGAAGTAGCATGTACTACCTGCTTTCCCTTGTAGAGGATCATGATGGAATTCCTTTTGATTTCCCTCACCTCAAGTGGAGTAATGGAGGATTTCATGATGCAGGATTCTTTGCAGTCGTGGAGGGTCTGATACGATAGAGTCCCATGAAGGAGGATCGCAGGGTGACCCAAATTATCCATTTGAATGAATTGTTTCTTGCATCTTCCCATGATCCAGGAGATACGAGAGTACTTCGCTTCCCCATTTATTACGTAATGCTTGTTGCATGCCCCTTTCATTTATTGCACTGAGGGGAGACTGACGCCAGGTGAATATTTGGAGAGAGGGGGCTTATTTATTAGGGAGGAGATGGAAAAAGGAGTCTCCCTAGAATTTCTATATGTCACGGGACTTTGTCGATTACTTGATTTTCCTATTCATCCTCTTCTTTATTGTTTGCGTGGGGGATGTGAAAGAAGGAGGCTTGAATTGAGGATAATATTTCTTTGATCCTCTCTATGATTCTTTTCATCTTGGAGTTCTCTGGGGTATTCCCTTTGACAAAGTGTCAAATTGTGTTATCTGAGTCCCCTATTATGATGATGTTGATGATTTTTTGTTCATGAGCTAAGAACACTCCTTGATACATCTCGTAGGCCTTTTCCATGTTGTTGGTGGTTACACCCAAGTTCCAAGAGTAGTTTAGCATCCTTTTTCCTCTAGGGTTGTACAACAACCCTCCCACACCTGCCTCCCCTGGGTTTCCTTTTGAAGCACCATAAAAACAAAGGACATGGTTGTCTTGAGACTTTAGCCATTTATTTAAGTCTTGCTAAGAATAATGAAGATGCCAGCATGATTTTTGTGGAAAAATTGAGGGATGTATGGTCGGAAGATTTATTTTCTCCAGCCACTTTTCTTCTTCTTTTGTCAGAGGGTTACATGCCTTTTATTTGATATTTCAGGAAGAGAGAAACTCACCTAGTTGACCGATCACGTGGGTTGCGACTATGGGGTGTGGGAAATTGAATTCTCCTTAAAGATGATTTTATTTCTTGCCAGCCAGATTTTCCAGAAAAAATATTTTATTGACGCCTTCCAGGTGCGATGAAAGATTGGTTTTTTGTTGAGGGACCCTTTGTATGATTTTCTCCATTTTCCAAACAAACTTCTACAACTTTTCAACCAAGAGATTTGGTTTGTTAGTTCTGAGTAGACAATGTGCATCACTTGCTTGGTGATATTGCAATTGAGGAAAAGATGTTCAGTGCTTTCAAAATATTGATTTCATAAGGTGCATCTGTAGGGTCCTACAAAGCCTCTTTTGAGTAGGTTTTCCCCTGTTAAGAGCTTGTTATGAGCTAATTGCCAACCAAAAATATTAATCTTAGGTAGTCCATCTGAACTCCATATTTCTTTCCATATTGCTGATTTTTCTGGGAGAACGTTGTCAGAGAGGAGATTTTTATATCTAATCCTCATAAAGTATCATGTTCCCCCCCAATCCCTACTATCACTTTGATTGAGGTGAACTGGGAAAAACCATTTTCAATCATGAGGAATTGATGAGAAACATTGAGCATATTTGAAGAGACCTATTCCAAGTTCCAGTCTTTCCAAGTGTCATTATTATTCCACTATGAGATATCATAGAGAGTGTTTCTCCCTTTGGAATTTAGTCAAATTATGAAAGGGTATAAAGAGGGAATACTGGACAATTTTCCCCTATCTAAAAATTGGTCTTCCCAAATTTTAATTTCTTTACCATTCCCTGGATTCCATTAGAGGTGATTCTCTATGAGTGGTAGTGAGCCTCAGATGAGTTTCTAGATAGGGGATCCTGCGTGTTTGATTGTGGATTTTTCCAAGAACCTCTTTCATTTTTTTGATAGATATTTGTAGAAAATTGCCTTTTTCCACCATTCGTTACCTCCAGTGATTAAGTTCCATAGAGGTTTTCCCCCAAGGCTATGTTAACCTTTTCCAGGTCCCAAATCCCTAATACTCTTTTTTCTTTTGGGACACATACTGAAGACCAGTTGACCATATGGATTTTTTTCCCGTTGTCTTCTCCCCCTTGCCAAAGAAATTTTTTGATTAGTTTGGCCATTTTCTTTTTTATTCCCACCGGAGCATGAAGGGGTGAGAATGGAAAACTTCAATACAAAGATAAGACTGATTTTATCAGGACCACCCTTCCAACTAGGTTCAACCAGTTTTCTCCCCAAACTTCGAATTGATCCTTGAGATTTTGAAGGATCACTTGCCAAACCTCCTCAAGAAATGCCTTTATGCTGATAGGAAAGCCAAGATACTTGAAGTATTTCCAATCTACAAAAAAGGAGAACTCTAAAATGTTTGAAATTATTACCATTATATTTTCTTTTGTGTGCCAAGAATATATTTGAATTTTTTTCTTGTTTATAACTCCCCTCGAGTCTACCTCATATTGTTCAAGAACCAGTTTGAATCGACTAACCATAATTTGAGAGGCTCCTCCTAACAAAAGCGTGTCATCATCAAAATGGGAGTTGTTTATTCTTCTTACTCCCCTTGCTATTTTCAGTCCAGGGATGTTTCCAATATCACTTTCATGCTCAAGTCATTTTTTTAGAGTTTCTTCCATAATGAGAAACAACATTGGAGAAAGCGGATATCTCTGTATTATCCCTCTTGTAGATTGGAAGAATGGATTTTGGCGCCCATTTATCAGAGGGGATATCCAGGGCATTGATATGCATGCCCTAATCCAATAGATGGAGGAGTGATTGAGACCAAATCTTTTTAAACCTTCATAAAGAAACTCATGCTTTACTTGATCAAAGGAATTTTCCATATCAATTTTGACTATCATCCCTTTTTCTTTGTTATTAACATTGGTGTGGATTTCCTCCTGAACTAAGGTTATATTATCCAAAATTTGTCTTTTTTGCATGAAGCCTCCTTGATTGGGAAGTATGAGACGTGGAATAAAAAAAAAGTATCTGCTTGCTATTATTTTTTCTAATATTTTTTATGAGACATTACAAAGAGAGATTGGGTGAAAAGGATCACAAGAGCTGGAATTTTTTTCATTAGGAATCAAGGCTAAAAAGGAGGTGTTTGTTGTGCCTCCCATCTTCTAGGTTTTTTGGACAAATATTATCATGCGCATTAGGTATTTTTAAATTTTTTCCCATCATGTCCTTTAAAAGTGTAAAGTGAATCCATCAAGCCCAGGGGCTTTGTCTAGATCAAACCAATTTAGAACGGCTTTGACTTCCTCCCTGTAACCACCTTGTTTAACTCTTAATTATATTATTCCTTTATAATTTGCAAGATGTGTTCTGTAAAATGTAGGCTCTTCTCTTTATTTTCTTCACCTTCCTTTGTGTAAAGCTCTCTAAAGTGAGAGGATGCTGCTTTTTTTCTTTCCTCAAAGGAGTTGATTCATGTTCCTGAGGTTGTTTTTATTTCCTCCACAATGTTTCTATGTTGTCTAGATTTGGATTGATTATGGAAGAAAGAGGTATTTTTATCCCCTTCTTGAGGCCACAGGGTTCAATATTTGATTCCCCATTCATTTTCTTCTTTGTGGAGTGCTCTCATATAATTTTTAAAATGTTCTTTCCCCTATAATAAATGTCTATTGTGGATTATGTTTGAATCCATTTCTTCTTGTATATATTCTAGATACTTTTTTCATATTTCAATTTGTTATCTTGGTTTGTGGGGGGAGTATTTTACCCACTCCTTGATTGCTTTCTTATTCCTTTTGAGATTTTGTTCCCAGATATATACCAGGGTTTTGTCCACCCAGTTTGACCAAACAGTGGTGATTAGGGGGAGGAATTGTAGTGAATCCATCCAAAGGGGATTGAATTTGAAGGGAATGGGGCCTAGGTTTTCTTCTTTGTCAAAGGAGAGAGTTATTGGATGATGATATGAGATGCTAATTTGGGAGGAAATGTTGAAAGGAAGAAGGAGGAGAGAGCTATGTATGAGAAAACAGTCTAGCCTTGTTGCAATGTGTTCCACCCCTAAGCGTTTATTGCTCCAAGTGTGTTTCCCTTTAGATGCTTGAAAATCAAATAGATCCAGACCCGAGATCATAACTTCCATGTATTCCCTGAATAAGTCCCTTACTATAGAGCCTCCTTGTTTTTCCCCTTGGTGCATATTTGTGTTGAAGTCTCTTGCTATAATGCAATTATTGTGTAAGCTGACTTCTTTGATTTTCGTTAAGGACTCTCAACATTATATTTTTTCCCAATAGTTATTAGGAATATAAACATTATAGATAGGATAGATGTTATATGTTTGTAGGTGCTTGATATGTACCAATATCCAATGGGATAATTGTAAATTTTGTTCTTCTCTCAAGTTTTTATTGTTCCAAACTGTGTAGATCCCTCCTGACACTTCTCTAGCATTTAAAGATATTCCATCACTTTATTTCCAGATTTTATTCATTTCTTGTAAGGCCTCAGAACCCTTCATTTTGGTCTCCTGAATTAGGAGGATATCAATCCTTTATTTCCCATTGCTTCTTTTTTTCCCTTTGTTCCAATCTTTTACAGTTCGAGGAGACAACCTTCATTATTTACTGGCATGTTTGTTTGCCCCCCCTTTCATGGGTTGAGACTGTGATTTTGTTGTTGGGGATTTCACACACTTCCCTTACTTTTTGAAGACTTCTTATAGTGTTGGTTGGGTTCCTATATCTTTGTATTGGATTGTTTCTTTTTCCCTTTTGTTTCTATTTGTTTTCCTTCCTTCTTTCGAGGATTTGGAACTTTTTAGGAGTTCCATGTCAAATTCCTCCCTCGAGTACTCTTAACTTTAATCCTATAGCTCATGGTAGGGGTCCATGAGTATAGGGGCATCACGTGCATTTTGAAGCGATGGAGGGTCTGGATGTGGTGATTTTTGACTCTGTATCTCTTCTATGTTTTATTTCGAGTGATCCATTTCTTCTTCTATATTTTCAAGAAGATCATACCTATTTTTGTTTCTTGCTGCTTCATTATTGTTCTACATCGGTGATTTCCTCTTAATCGGTGTGGATGGCCTGGTGTTGGATATTCTTTCTTGCGACTGAACTCCTAATTTATTTCTCACTTTCTTTCTTTTGGTTGGTTTCCATTGCTCCGACGCTTTTTTCTTAGGATTCTCTGATGATGCCTTGGGAAATTGTTTGGTGAAATGACCATACTCATGGCAGGATTTGAATTTACATGGAAGTTTCTTGTAGTCGACTGTTTGAATGTATGACCACCCATCTAGGGTTAGTTGGATTACCTTTGGAAGTCCTTTTTCCAGATCTACTTCTACACAAAGATGATCATAATATTGTAATCTATTGTGTGGTTCAACCTGGTCAATGAACCTTCCCAACACATTTCCAATGTTTTTTATGATTTCGTCATTCCAACAGTGGAGAGGCGGGAAGGGTATCATGACCCAGACTGGAACTGTAGAGGGGATATCGTTTGATGGGCTAAAATATGGGGTCCATTGATTTAAATACATCCCTATAGTGTCCATCAAGTATGGACCATTTCTAAATATCAAATCTCTATCTGCTTTATCTTCAAAGAGGAAGACATAGAATTCCTTACCACAAAAATTTGTTGACAACTTCCCTTTTATCATTTTTCTTAGTTTTGATCCAGCCATTGTGTCATTGCTCTTGGGGAGGGCCAGAGTCCCATGAACTTTCCGATCAAACCATTTTTAGCCAGTATTAGGGCGAATGTCATAGAGGAGAGGGAATGGACAGAGACCTTCGGGATCTCATCTATCTTCTTAATAAAGTGCGACTAGGGATGCCCTTTTCTTGCTTCCTGTAAGATGACAAGAGGGTATGGAATGCGACAAGGTATAGAGGTGGAGGTGGTTTTTGGGGGATCTCTCTCTCCTGAACCATAAGCCATGTCAAAGGGTGACCGACTACTAAAAACGTAATTCTGAAAGTTCCTCAGAGCATTTTTTTATGTATTTTATTATTAATAATGATCAAAGCATTAAATTTCCTAGGCACTCTGAACTATTTTAATTCTTCGGGTGCTCCGACCTTTCATAAAGTAAACAAAATACATGTTTTAATATGGGGTCTCGAAACTAGGGTATTACACCAATTGAGTGTTAAGCCATAGATCAATGTAGTTGTTAATATCGAGGAGAAAATGAAACGTTATATCAATATTATGACCCAAGAGAAGCATACATAGGGTTAAATGTATATTATATGACCCCAAAGGGGATCATACATAGGGTTAAATGTATATTATATGACCCCAAAGGGGATCATACATAGGGTTAAATGTATATTATATGAACCCATAGGGGAGAATACATGGGCCTAAATGTACATGTAATGTGTAAATATATATGTAATAGGATCATCCTAGTAGTAAAGGGCCTCATGTGCAAGTGTGAATAGGTATATATAGAGATTATGTATTCATTATTGTAGACATGTGAATTATGATGTATAAATGTATTTGGTTATTTGGAGGCTCATGTTCTCCTATTCTTTAAGGAGTTATTGTGTAACTTATCTATCTTGGAGTTTTGTTTCGTGCTCACATTATGTACATGGTGTGTACTTCTATTTTATTATAACATTTTAAGCATTTGTATCATCACAACGACTCTATGCTGGGAACATATCGTAACCGTCATATTTCCTAACTACAAATGCATACTAAATAAACACACTAAGAAACACAATTTTATCTAATGAAACATTAGACCAAGTTGATCTTAACTAACTCCTAAGTGTATAAATATCCTAACATCCCCATTTCATAACAACTTGGGATAGGATTTAAGGATTTACAAAGGTGACACGAGTATGAGAAGGAAGGAGACATTACAGCCTATCCCCCTTTAATGAAAACTTCTTGAAATTATAACATAGATCAAATTTTGGAAAACTTCGCTTCTATAAGAGACTTTGTGAAAATGTATGTAAAACAACCATTTGAAGGGAAAATAACACTTCAATAACTTGATCGTGAATGAGATATATGATGAAGTTCCTATGTAGTTGAATGTGTTTGTTGCACTAATATCGAACTGAGTCTTCAATGAGATTCATGGAACTTTGATTATTGCATCAGAGGCTAGTCAAATGTTGCTACTGGAATACAAACTATGAAGGCATATAGCAAAGACACATGACTTCCTAACTTGCATTAAGCATTTCTTGGTACTTTTCTTCTAATAAAGAAAGAACAATATCATGTTTTTTCTTAGAGGCCCAAGTTACAAGTCTTGAACCTTTGATGAAAACATAACTTGCAGTAGAATTTCAATCATAGGGTCATCACACAAATCTAAATTAGTGAAACCAACCAACAAAGGATTCCCCCTTGAACTGTAATATATCTTGACCTGAACTATATCCTAGACATACTGAAGCATTATTTTAGGTTATTTACAATGGATTTCATGGGGTGTTTTCATATAGTAGGCTACAATACCAACAATAAAGGAAAAATCAGGATAGGTATGAGTCAAGTATAAGAGGATACCAATTAATTTATGGTTCAAGGTGGCATAAACATCGAGAGTAGTACAAGTGGTAGCAATTTTAACTCCAGACTAGAAGGGATAAGGGGCTAGTTGAGAATTTTCCATGTGAAAGCAACGAAGAAGTTCACAAACATACTTATTCTATGAAAGAAATATTCGTTCCTTGGTTTGCAAAACTTGGAAGCCAAAGAAATAGTGAAAATATCCTAATTCAGTCATTTAAAATTTCTTCTTAAGGATAGAATTCACATGATTTAAAGGTTTACAGTCACTACCACTGAGGATAACATCATGAAAACAAAGAAAACTTATTATGAGATTGATTCCTACTTTCTTATTATAGACATTTCGATCAGAATGGCATTTAGAAAACTCTGTCAAGAATAAATCTATACCAAGATTGAGGAGATTTCTTAAGGCCATAAAGATATTTCTTAAGGAGATAAACAAGGCTAGATTCATTATGAACATAGCCAAGAGGTTGTTCAATGTAGATTTTTTCTTGCAAATCCCCATGCAAGAAGGCATATTTCGCATTCATCTGATGGACCTCCCATTTATGTGAGGATGCAAGGGATAGATATAGGTGGATGGAATTGATTTTGTCTAAAGGGAAACATGTTTCATTATAGTTAATTCCTTCAAATTGGGAAAATCATTTGGAAACTAACTGAGCCTTGTGTCTTTAAACAATTCCATCTAATGTATACTTACGTCTATAGATCCATTACATACGACAACCTTTCTTCCTTTGGGAAGAGGTACAAGATCCCAAGTATAATTTTCCATTAAAATATTATACTCTTCATTCATTGATGTATCCCAATATCGATGACCCAAAGCCTTTGCAAATGTATTTAGATCACGAGTGTCTAAAAATTGATCCAAAATAGAAGTGGCTCGATGAAAATTTGAACATATCGGATGTTGGTATGAAGGATCACTGATAAGATCACAAACTACTTCTCATGTTGAACAAACCCATCTAGGAAGTGGTGGTGTTGGTCCAGGTTCAGGTCCAATGGAATCATCTGAAGGAAGGTGAGGAGGTAGAGGTGGATTTTCATCCTCTCTGTCATCATAACTCAAGGTTGTCAAACTTGTAAAACTTGGTAATATCATAAGAAATTCCAGTTGCAAGAACATGTTGAGGATATTTTATACCCTTGATTACAACTTCATGAGGTGAACTATTTTATCTTCACCCTAATGAGTGATTTGATATATTGATAGAAGGTTGTAGGAAATAATTGGAACAAATAATACATCATTGAAATGACCATTATCTACCTGAATTGTTCCAAACCCTACAACACTAAGAGATCTATCATCACCAACAAATATTTTCTTGGTGTTATAGTCATTTATAGTATAAATATGGATTTATCCTTATCCATATGATAATATGCTCCAGAATCAATAAGCCACTCATCAGAGAAGTAGAAGTTGCATTGAAGTAGAAACCAAAAGAAGAAAGTGCATGTCCATGATAGCAAGAGGAAGAAGTAGAATCAATATCGATGTTGTGCTTCTTTATAATTGCTTCTAAAGTTGCAATATTATAGAAACATTTGGACTCATCATGACCATCACTCCCACAAAAGTTGCAATGTCTATCAGTATTCTCATTTTTAGATTTTTCTCCTTTATTACTATTAGGCAATGAAGTTGTTTAAGAGGTTTTGGGACCCCTCTTTTTCTTTTTTTTTGTGGCAAGGATGTTTCTTCTTGGGATTCTTGGAATTACCTTTCTGCTGGGCCACTAAGGCTTTGTCGAATGTACCTACAGTGCTAATCACTCCAAGTTTCAGAAGCTTATCTTGCTCTCTAATAAAAGCATCACAAAAGGACTCAAGAGTTGGTTTTTGATCAAATGTGTCTAGAGATTCTCTAGTAGCATAAAAGGTACATACAAAAATAGAATATGTACTACCAATTTTATCAAGAATAACATATATGCATATATATTCCAACATATCTAGTTGGAATTTGATACACAAAATTCTAAGTGTTTTGAACTTATATAAGTAATCTTTAATGCAAGGGAAATCGTTTGGAATTAAACTCATTAACTAATTATCTAACTAGTGAGCATGGATAATATTGTGTTTACCAAACAAATCTTCAAGCTTTTCCCAAGATTTATTGGGGGAATTGCAATGCCCCCAACCCATAAATACCCTTTCTATGGATGGGGCATCAATTGTTTTTCTTTCCCTGGTGTATTTTCAGTCCCTTACTTAAGAAAAACCTTCTTAATCAGCTCCACTGTAACTTATATCTCTCACTGTGCACTTGAACCAGTTAGCAGGGTCTTCCTCGTGAACTCGGGATCAAAACTGGGAGCTAAGAGCCTGCATTATAAAAGGTTTCGACACTTCAGAAGTTCCTAGACTTCGGGAGTTCCAAAAGTGTTGTCAAAATTTCAGATTGTTGAAAAACAGAGGGAATCAATAGTTCACTTCCTCCACCTAGATCCATGGTTAAATATGGGTCTTCGGTACTCGACGTTGAACATACCTTTTTCCTAATCCACAAATTCCCAAGGTCTTGCCACGTGGCCTTAGCCATTCAGAAATTGACATTCGATGATCAATGATCTTTGTTGAGCATTCATTTTTACCACACTATGTTCAAACTCTTGAACTTTTGATATATCACCATGTGGCCTTAGCCCTTCGACGGTCGGCATTCGACATTTTTTATTGGGAGTTCCTATATTTTACCATTCCCCACATCTTACGAATTCTCGAAGCTATCCAAAATCCTGGAGTCCTGGACACGTCACCATCCATGTAGGTTAGGTGACCAAGAATATGAAACTGACACGCAGCTAGGGTGAAAGGGTGACACATGTCCTTGATAGGGGGTTACACATGTCATGCTATAACATGCACAATGGGTCCGTGAATCATCTAAAATTGGGTGACATGTGACACGCGTAATGCAGGTCCAAGTCACATCGAATGGCATCATCAAGCCACATCATCATAGATTGATAACTGCTCAATCCTTCAATCTAATGGTCTGCAAGGTTCCATGTAGATGCATAGATGTACAGTTCTCATTACTTCTTGGATACATCTTTGGAGCTTATCGAATCCTCTTGGATCTTACGCCATGTGTCCTCTTCGACCAATGGTTGATATTTAATTTAGCATTCACGACTTCAGTGGTTTTCACTCCATGAAAAACCTTGGACAAATTCATACGGAATATGAAGTCTTCAGACCATGAGATTGTGTGCCACATCCCCATACATCCAACGGTCCTCATCACTTTGGTAGTTTGAAATTCAGGGCTTCTACATGTATCTCCTGGATTTCCTTTTGGACCATGCTAGATCTATTGCCACACATACCTAGCATCTACAACTAGGGTTTACTCCAGCTTGCATAACTTCCGGGAAAACTCGCGAGTTTCTAGATCACCGAATACCCAGACTCCCAGATAACCATGGAAATATGGACACATGTCCCTCTAGTTCAACGGTCCATATTTACTCCGCGACTTTGGAATTCATGAGTTCCGATGTTATACCATTCCTATTCTGCTGAAGTAGCATTTCATTGAAGCTATTAATGCTTCCCTTCCTACATTTGATCTAATGTCTAAGAATGATCTATGTTGAATCCCCATATCTATGGGCCTTGGCGATTTGACTTTGGACTTCAGATATTTTCGAGGATTGTGTATTCACGAGTCCCAATTTCCTAAAGCCGAAGATCTAGCCCCATTTTGGACTAGCATTGGGTTCCCAGACCTCGGTCACATGGATACTTTGGAAATTCAAGGGGCTAAGCACTAATCCTTTAGAAACAATTGGGTTAAGGACATGGGCACGAGTCCTTGGTCAGATGGGTGAATTGTCTAAAGTAAAAACACCCTTCTCCAATAGAATTCAGACTTTGAAATTTCCGCTAAGGTAAGATTCAATGGGTTGCTGGGACTTAGAAATTTCAATCTATCCTGCCCCGACTCTTCTTCGGATTCCCATGAATTTAAAGATCATATAGATACAACAGTTTACAGAAATCACATAGATGAATTGAAATATCATATAGATACAACAGCTTACAAAAATCAAAGATATTTTCTAACAATTGCTCAAATACTGAAATAATGAATCATAAACATAGACATTTCATCACTGAATCCAATATAATACAAAAAGTATGAAAAATACTTATTAGAACTTGAAAATGTGAAGCAATTTTTGAAACGGGCGCATGTTTCCTCCCAACCATAGGCATAGTCACTCTTGATGGATTTACCACTGGCCAACCCTGAGCTATACTATGGTGCTCTAAGAGAGATTGTTTCTCCTTGTTCCACAACACTCACGGACGAAGGCTACTCTCCTCCTCCCATAGGAACTTGGAAACTGGTTTTCTCTATTCCAAGCAAGGAGGTCTGCATGATTACTTCCTTGGTCACTCATCAGCCCCATTTATCAGCTTGTAGCCAAAACCTTCCCATGGATACTTACATCCATATTGAGCTTAATGCTCATATTTTTCCTCTCAACTTCAGAGTCGAATTTTTTTCCCTTCCCTTCTCGGGAGAGTGTTTTCATTACTCTACTCTCTTGTAGATCTATCTTTTTCCTTGAATTACCTCATTCCTTCCCTTCCTTGGCAAGGTTGTGTGGATATGAATCCCCACTTGTGGTTAGGCCTGGATGATTTATAGATGGGTACCCTACCCCATCTCCTCATTTACTCTTGAATATGTCCTTCCAACTACCAGCCTGACTGGTAATTAATTTATGGGTCAGAGGACTGTTGAGTAATTGCACCCAGTAGGTATTGTTTTGTTGAGGGTCATCTCAACCATACATGGTTTCCATTCACCATATCTCTCATAGCATCCATTGTCTATATTGGAAAACTTTCCCCCTTTCAACAGTTTTGCAACACATATTCAAATTTAAATTCTATTAATAAGAAAACATTCATACATTGACCCTTTTATACAAAGGTTCATCAAATAAAACATTCACACATATTTAGTCTGCCATAGTCTCTTGGCCAATTATAGTTATATTGACAAACTAGGGGAAACAATGGTATTACAATCCCCTCCCCCTTAAAGGAACATCATCCTCGATGTTCTACCTATCGATGTGCTATGTATGTACAAAAGTAAAAAAAATGGATATGCTTGTCTCATGGAATCCTCCATTTCCCATGTAGCCTCATCTGAGACAAAGTGTTTCCACTACACCTTGACCTATGCAATGGTTTTGTTTCTGAGTGGCTTTTCCCTCATGTCTATTATGAATTGAGGTTCCGGTAGAAATTCTCCCTCGGGTTCCACCTTAATCACAGACCAATCAATAATATGATTAGAATAATGTACATACTTCTTTAATAAAGAAACATGGAAAACATTATGTGCCTTCACTGTGGGAGGAAGTGCTAACTGATAGGATATTGATCTCACTCTATATAAAACTTCAAAAGGTCCACAATAATGAGGTTCCATCTTGGCACAAGCTCCCATTGTCAAGGAGCTTCTCTTGGGTCTAACTTGAAGATACACATGATCCCCTGCTTTGAACTCTCTAGGAGTCCTTTTCAGGTCTGCCTATCTCTTTTGTCTATCCTGGGCTATCTTCAAATTTTTCCTAATATGAATCACTTGTTGTTCCATTTCCTTTAGCATATATGGCTCAATTATAACTCTATAAACATGGTTTTTCCAGCTAATTGGAATGTTGCATTGCCTTCCATAGACATCTTCAAAAGGACTTGTTTTTAATGATTCTTGATATCCATTGTTGTAATAAAATTATACTAATGGTAGGTAGTCCTCCCATTTCTTGGGTTGATGAATTACATTCATCCTCATCATGTATTATAATACTTGGTTTACCCTCTCTATCTTCCCATCAGTTTGAGGGTGATAGGTTGTACTAAAGAGAAATTTTGTTTCAAAACCAACAAACAAATATTTCCAAAATTTTGAAGTGAACTTTGTATCTGTGTCAGATATAATTTCCTTAGGCATGCAATGGAGTGTAAATATCTCTTTCATGAAGATTTGGGCAATGTTTATTGCCTTGCAAGTTTACTTGACGGGTATGAAGTGATAACCCTTGCTCAGTTCGTCCACAACTACCATGATGTCATCGTTCTATTTGGTTGATATTGGTAGTCCTATGACGAAGTCCATGGGGATGGTTTCCCATTTCCATTCAGGAATTGGTAGGGGCTGCAATAGCCCTGGTGGGTTCCGGTGGTCTACCTTGACTTGCTAACATTCTAGACACTTAGGTAAGTAATCAACTATGTCCTTTTTCAATTCACGCCAATATAATAACTTCCTAGTGGCCGTGATCATTTTTTGATAACCAGGATGACGAGTATATGGTATTTTTTGTAGTTCATCCATTATGAAACTCTTCAAGTATTAAAAATTTGGAATGTATAGTATTCCCTTGTAAGTCAGTAGGTCATCATTAAGCATCTGATAACCTTCACACTTCAAACTTGTGGTCCCTTTCTTTAGGTATGATGTCATGGTCTTGAAAAATGCATATGTTTCTTATGCCTCTTTGACCCTCTCTTTGATTTCTGATTCACTAGCTCTTATAGCTTCCAAGTGAACTACTTTCATACTTATACTAAGGTCATAAGCAACCCTATTCTCATTTCCTTTGATATGTTTAATTTCAAAATCAAACTCACTAAGGAGAGCCATCCACCTAGCTTGTCTCACATTGAGTTGTGGTTGGTCAAACAAATACCTCAACCCACTATGGTCTATCATAAGTACAAATATTATACCTAAGAGGTAATGCCTCCACATTTTTAAAGCATGCACTATGGTATCCAATTCCATATCATGGGTCACATAATTGACTTCATGCTCATCCAATTTTCTGGACTCGTAGAAAATCACAGGTTCTTCTTGCATAAGTGATCCTTTGATCCCTTCCTTCCAGGCATCTGTACACACAAGGAAGTCTTTGTTTGTATCTGCAATCTTCAGCATAGGCACATTGGTTAGAAGGTATTTCATCTCTTGAAATCTTTCCTTGCATTATGATTTCCAAATGAATTTAACCCCCTTTTTCTAAAGGGAGGTGATTGGGAAACCAATCTTGGAGAATCATTTTATGAATCTCCTATAGTATCCTGCCAGGCCCATAAAGGATCCTATATCATATACATCCTTTGGAGTATTCCAATCCATGATGGATTTAATATTGTCAGGATCAACTACCGCTCCTTCCTCAGAAATAACATGGCCTAAGTAGTGGACTTGTTTCTGGATGAAGTCACACTTACTGAGCTTAGCATAGAGTTGATTCTCTCTTAGTATTTGGAGTACTAGATTGAGATGTTCTTCATGCTCTTCCCTATTCTTGGAATATATTAGGATATCATCAATGAATACCAACACAAATATATCCAAGAAATTTATGAATACATTATTCATTAAGGACATAAAAGTTGTTGGTGCATTGGTAAGCCCAAATGGCACCACCACAAATTCATAGTATCCATATCTTGTCCTAAAGGTTGTCTTGTGGATGTATTCATCTTTGAATCGGACCTAATGGTATCCATACCTCAATTCAATCTTGGATAATATTGTAGCACCCCTTAATTGGTCAAACAAGGCATCAATCCTTGGAAAGGGATACTTGTTATTGATGGTCAAGTTATTGAGTTTTCTATAATATATGCACACTTTGAGTGTGCCATATTTATTTTTCACAAACAAGGTCAGTGCTCCCCATGGGGACACACTACATTGAATGTAGCCTTTGTCCCACATCTACTTCAGCTATAATTTGAGCTCAACTAGATTTGGTGTACTCATTCTATAGGGTGTTCTATACATTGGCACTTCTCCTGGTACAAGTTTTATTGAAAAATAAATATCCCTTCTTAGAGGTAGACCTAACACCGCTTCTGGGAATACATATTTATATTCTTTCAATATGGGATAGTCCTTCGGGATGGGTTTTCCATTCTCAATAGAGTTCAATAGTTGTATTTCATACAAGGGACATCCCTTTCTGCAATACTTCTTCACTTGGAGGGGTGATATTTGTCTCACTGAGACAATATTTTGAATCCATTGTAGGGTTACCCTTCTTCCTTCATTTTCACACTCCAAAGTTTTGATGTAATAGTCCAACTTGGTTTTGTGGGTATCCATCCAGTCCATGCCAATCAAGAGGTCATAAAATCCTAGAGGAAGTATGTTTAGGTTTTCTTGGGTGGGAAACCCACTCATGACAAATTGGCATCTGGTATGATCTCTGTTACTTTTATTTTGGTTCTAGTGGCTAGTTGTACCAGCTATGATTTAACATGTTTAACTTGTTGCAATTTAAATTTATCAACGGTTTGAGGGGAAGAATAACTCAAATTAGAACCAAGGTCAATTAAAATGGAAACAAGATGGTTGGTAATCATACCTTCCATCTCCACCATTGAAGCTTGGTGGTCATCTTGTCTATTATCCAAGGACGCATAAATTTATGGCAGGATCCTAGCCACATCATTGATTGTGGTAGCCTCTTGGATGTTGTAGACCCTTCTAGGGTTTTGTTTCCTATGTGGAAAGTCCCTTAGCGTATGTTACTCTCCACAACCCCAACATTTCAAGGTTTCTCTCTTCATGTTATCAATCTTACTTGGAGCTACTCTGAATGGTTTATTTCCACTATGGGATGGAAAATTTTGTTGATACACACTTCTGGCAAGAAGGATCATCCTAGATCTCTTACCAGGGCTTTTAAATATCAAGGGGTTAAACCCCTTCTTCTTGAATCACGAATTGTTTTTCTTCTTCTAGTCTTCATGGGGTATTATCTAACTGTTGAATTTCTCATAGAAATACATTTATTTTCGAACAGTATCTTCTAAGGTCTTTGGTTGATCAAACTCATTTTTTTCCCGATAGGACTAAGGTATGCCACTAATTAATAATTGCATATTTACCTTTTCATCCTTTATGTAGGGCACATACCTTATCATCTCGAGCAATTTGTTGATATACTCATCTATGGAGAGTTGTCCCAACTTGAGTTCATATACCTCCTTGGTATTCCCAACAAAGTAATTTTACGATAGGTACTTCCTCTTGAAGTATTTCTCAAATTGTTTCCATGAAAAGTCCTTCTCATGGAATACTTTCACATTCCTAAGGTCTTCCCACCAAATGGAGGCTTTCCCATTCAGGATGAAAATGGATATACGAGCCTTTAAGTTTTTAGAGTAGTCATGGACTCTGAAGTACTTCTTCAAGTCAAGTAGCCAAACGTTTTCTTCTTCCCCCTTATTAATCTCTCCATCGAAGGTGTGTGGTTTGGGTTTCTTGAATTCTTCAGGGTCATGAATCTTGAAATGTTTCCTCTTCTTTCCTCTTGTCTTAGAATGTGAACTAGTTTATCCACTAGAAGATTCCTTGAATTTGTTAATGTCCTCACCAGAGGAATCTTCCATCTAATGTCTCTTCGCTCCAAGTTGGGCCTTCTTTGAGGTGCTCCTCCTAGTGTGGCCACTTTTAGGACCATGCTTTTGTATCTTAGGTGGACTTGGAGTTTTCTTAGTATGATGCATGTCCACATGATTGGAAGCTGGACCATGTTGTAGTTTCATTTGTATATCTAATCAAATTTGTAGTAGGAATACATTAATTTATGTTTTCTTTTCCTGCTCCTTGATTAGTCTTTCATTGACAGCCTTATAATTCTATAACTATGCCATGAGGCTTATTACATTTTTTTCTAAATTTGGAGGGGTTTCCACCACCCTCCTTTCATCATATTCTTCCTCTCTATTGTGGGAGATCGCCCCCAACTCCTGATGTGTCACCATCCTTTACGTTGTAGTTCTCTTGTCATTCACTAATTGTTTGAGTGCACATAATTGTTTTTATGTTAGTTACTAATATACCAATTCATGAACAACACATATCATTGCAAGGTGAAGTCAGTTCTTTATTGGAAAATTTAGAAACCAACATTGCATACTTCCAAAACATATATCAACAGTAGGTGTCATTCCTCTCTTTAGTAGAGGTTCAAACAAGTTTATTATAGAAGGTGGGTAAGATAGGGACTTACCCCATAATTTATCTAATAATATTTTTATGCAACTCGTGCATGAGACCAATTAGGCCAAGTTTTATTTCCATTCTTTGATACCAATTTGTAACACAACCAACCCCTAAATACCCTTTCTAGGGATGGGGCATCATATTTTTTATTTTCCTTGGTGCATTTATGGTCCCTTACTTAACCAAAACCCTCTTAATTATCTCCCCCAAAACTTATATCTCTCATTGTGTGATTGAACCAATTAGTGGGTTGTTCCTTGTGACCTCAAGCTTAAAATTGGGAGCTAGGAGCCTTTGTTAGCAAAGGTTTTGGCACTTCAGAAGTTCCCAAAATTTGGGAGTTCCAAAAGTGTTGTCAAATTCTCAAATCTCCGAACAATGGAGGGGATCAACGCTTCACATCCTCCGTCGATATCTATGGTTAAAAAGGGGGCTTCGGTACTCAGTTCTAAACATACCTTTTTCCTAATCCCTGAAGTCCTGAGGTCTTGCCACATGGCCTTATCCATTTGACAATCGGTGTTTGGTGATCGTTGATATCCATCGAGCATTCCATTTTACCACACTATGTCCAAACTCCTAAAATCCTGATATCTTGACACGTGGCCTTAGCCCTTCGGTAGTCAGTGTTCGACGTTTTGTGTTGTATGTTCCTATATTGTATCACGCCCCATGTATTTCAAGCTCTCAAAGCTATCCAAACTCTCGAATTCCTGGACACGTCACCATCCATGTAGGCTAGGCAATCATGCACTAGAAATTGACACGCGACAAGGGTCAAGGGGTGACACTGTCCTCGATAGGGGGTGACACGTTTCATTCTCTAATAGGCACAATGGGTATATGAATCGTCTAAAACTGGGTGACACATGGCACACATAATGTGGGTCCACATCATATTCAATGATGTCATCAAGCCATGTCATCATAAGATGATAACTTCTCAGTCCTTCAATCTAATGGTCCGCAAGGTTCCACGTAGATCCAGAGACATACAGTTCTCATTACTTTGCATCTTCGACTTTGGATATTACCAAATCCTCTCGATGCAAATCCCTCGAAGAGATAATTCTCTAGACTCTTGAGTCTTGCATCATGTGTCATCTTCGACCAATGGTCGAGTTTTACTTCAGCATTCACGACTTCAGTGGTTTTGACTCCTTGAAAACCCTTGGGAAAATTCCTCTTGAGTATGAAGTCTCTGAACCACAGGATTACGTGAAACATACCCATTCATCCAATGGTCCTCGTCACTTCGGTAGTTCAGCATTAGGGGATTTTGTGTGTATCTATCGAATTTCCTTCCATGCCATGCCATATCTATTTCCATGTGTACCTAGCATCTATAGCCAGGGTTTAATCTAGCTTAAAGAAATTCAGGGAAAATGTGCACATTTCTAGATCGTCAAATACCCAGACTCTCGGATAATCATGGATCTGTGGACACATGTCCCTCCAGTTAAATGGTCCAGATTTACTCCGTGACTCCAGCATTCGGGAGTTTCGATGTTAGACCATTCCTATTATCCTGACGTAGCATTTCACTGAAGTGCTTAACACTTCCCTTCCTATGTCTAATCTAACGGCTGAGAGTGATATGTGCTAAATCCCTAGATCGACGTTGCTCGTTGATTTGTGACTTCGACCTTCGACTATTTTTTAGGATTGTGGATTCACAAGTCCTGAAGTCCTAACGCTGAAGAGCTAGATCCTTTTTGGACTAGCGTGGGGTTCCCAAACTCCAATCACATGGATACTTTGGAAATTCTAGGGGCTAAGCGCTAATACTTTAGAAAAAATGGGTTAATGACATGGGCACGAGCCCTCAGTCATATGAGTAAATAATCTAAAGGAAAAATTCCCTTCTCCAAAAAAATTCATACTTTAACATTTCCGCTAAGGTAAGCTTCAAGCGGTTGGCAGGACTTAGACATTTCAGTTGATCTTGCCCTGAATCTTCTATGGATTCCCATCCCATGACTATCTAGCAACAAAACTGAGATAAATTGAAAGATCATATGGATACAAAAATTTACAGAAATCATAAATATTTTCTAACAATTGTTCAAGTACTGAAAGGATGAATCAGAAACACATAAATTTCATCATCGCATCGAATATAATACACAAAGTATTAAAATACTTATCATAACTGGAAAATGTGAAGCAAATCCTGAAAGGGGTGCATGTTTCCTCCCAACCATAGGCTCAATCACTCCTGACAGATTTACCATTGTACACCCCCAAGCTGGACCATGGTGCTCGCCACAAGATTCAGGGATGAAGGTTACTCTCCTCCTCCCATAGGAACATGGAAATTGGTTTTCTCTGATCCAAGAAAGGAGGTCTGCACAAGCACTTCCTTAGTCACTCGTCAACCCTGTTTATTAGCTGGTATCCAAATGCTTCCCATGGCTTCTTATGGCCATATTGAGCTTACTACTCGGATTTTTCCTCTCAACTTCAAAGTCGATGCATGTTCCATACGCTTCTAAGGAGAGTGTTTTCTCTAGTCTTCTCTCTTGCATATATGTCTTTGTCCTTGAATTACTCATTTCTTTCCTTACTCGGAAAGGTTGCATGGTTATGAATCCACACTCATGGTTAGGCATGGAATCCTTACATATGGGTACCCTACCTGATCTCCTCATTAACTCTTGATGATGGACTTCCAACTACCATCGTGATTGGTAATTTATTTCTTGGTCAGAGGACTATTGAGAAATTACATCCAGTAGGTATTGGTCTAGTGAGGGTCATCTCAACCATACCTGGTTTCCCTTCACCATCTCTCTCATAGAATCCATATTCTATCCTGGAAAACTTCCCCCCTTTCATTAGTTGTGCAACACATATTCAAATTCAAATTCTATTAATAACAAAACATTCATACATTGACCCTTTTATACAAATGTTCATCAAATCAAACATTCACACATATTTAGCCCGCCATAGTCTCTTGACCATTTATAGTTATATTTACAAATTGGGGGAAACATGGGTATTACAGGAATCAAGTCCTTGAAGGTAAGACCTTTAATCATGAGATATGGACATTCTGATTAGTCCATGTATTTTTTCATTCCTATTAATCCATTTGGCATACTTGTCATCATCAATGGTTTCTTCTTCTTTTCCAAAGGTAATCCAATACATTCCTTTACTTTTGAATAAATCCTCCATATGGGATTTCCATTGAAAGTAGTTGGTGCTGGTAAGATAAAGATCATTAGGATAATCCATATTAGAGATGAAGATAATATGAATTTAAACACTGATATTGATGGTTTGGATGGAAATATCTCCAAACATTAGGTTATTAAAAAAAAAAAAAACACTGAAAAGAAACTTCAAATGTAAAATTCATTCCTTTTATAAAAAAGGCGTAAATGATAGAAAAAGAGCCATGTAGCAGGTAGAAGTTGGTCCATGAGGTGACATCCCTCCTAATAACCTCACTTTTACAAATAAGTTACTTATGAAGTGACACGCTTTTATAGAATAAGCGGGTATCACTTTTAAAATCAAGTTACATTATAAAAGAAAGTTACATGCAAAATAAATAACTTGAAATTAAAATAATAAAGCTACTTATAGTGTTTCACTTTTATAATTTAAGTGAAATACACTTTACAATGGATGCATAAAATTTAAAAAAAAAAGTAACAAAAAAATACTTTGTGATATCCTCAAATTATTCAAAAATAAATTATTTCAAAGTTGTTATTATAAAAATAAATTTTTATTTAAGGAAATTCAAATTTTATATTGTGGAGGTATGTAATTATGATTACTATGACTATTGGAAAAACGTTTGACTTTCCAGCTGT
This sequence comes from Picea mariana, assembly GCA_032191745.1. Lineage (NCBI taxonomy): Eukaryota > Viridiplantae > Streptophyta > Pinopsida > Pinales > Pinaceae > Picea > Picea mariana. The sequence goes on along the minus strand of JASDQU010208130.1, from coordinate 11,270 downwards.
CTTCTTTTGATGCATAGATGTATGAGACAGATATTTTAATAAATTAAATGTTGGAAAATAGATGGGACACCTAGGTTAAAAGTAGATGACTATGACTCCATGAGTAGGGAAAATGTTTGAGTTAACTTAGAGATGATTTTTACAAGTGTCAAAAGTTGATTTTTGTCACTGGTAGCCCCTAAAAATCAAGTATTTGTAAAGCTGTGAATTTCCCAAGGAGGGAAAGGAATGGAAATTCCTAGGAAATATAAAAATGAGATATATAAAACATATGTGGGAGGCAGGACGTTGCTTAGTATGTTGGGAAGAACTATTTTTTGTTATGAGGACATATAATGTTAGGAAAATGATATTTTAAACTCTTCAGAGAGACAATGGCTAAAGAGTGATGCATAGTTTTCCCTTATGGAGTCATGGTCAGGCTAGGGGGTGATCAATACAAGTAATCATGGTTTTTTTGTATCTATAGTTTGGTGGAACATGGTTGTTCCATTTGTTTTCCCAGCATAACTATTTCAGATATGTATCTTAACTATTTACATTTCATTATATTGAAGTATTGAATGGTTGATATATATCTAAGAAATGATTTATATAGTGGTGTCTCATGGTTCATATTAGATTTATTGATTTACATTCCCTATACAAATGTATATAAGTTTTAATGTAGATGCAGAATCATATAAATATTTTACAGAATTGTGTAGACTACAGATTGGAGTTGTTGAGATACAAGTTATTATTCATGTTGGATTTGACTCCCTTTAGCTATAGGATGTGTATTTAGGCTACAAATTTTATCTACATAGATAAATGTGTATGTACCAAAGACTGTTGGAAAATGTTTAACAAGTAGCATATGCTTGTCATTGATGGCAATTACAGCAATAAAGATGGCATGGGTGCAGGAAGAATGTACAAAGGATTGTTGGCATGTTTTACAGGTAGCATAGACTTGTCATTGATGGCAAGTACAGTAGTA
>JASDQU010208128.1:16613-28200 GCA_032191745.1 Picea mariana | reverse complement strand
AGAGTGCCCCAAGACAATGTGATAACGACTGCAAAAATCAATAAGCTTCTTCTACCGAAAGGCAGCTGCATTGTCAGTAATGATCTTCATAGGACAACCAAAACGGGATAAAATATTATTTTCGAGAAATTTAATAATAACAGCGTCAGTGGCTTGCCTGCTTGGTACAGCCTCGATCCATTTGGTGAAGTAGTCGGTGGCAGTGAGAATCCACTTATGTTGGCCCGATGACGGAGGGTGTATCTCTCCAATGAAATCGAGTCCCCATTGCTGGAACGGGGCCTCGACTGAAATTGGCTTGAGGGGTAGAGGAAGAGGCTTCCTTTTTCCCTCAAACAGTTGACACTGGTGACATGCTGTTACTTTCTGATGTACATCTGCAAACAGGGTGGGCCAGTAAAATCCAGCTCTCAGTATTTTGTTAGTTGTATCCTTCCAACTCATATGGCCACCGCATTCACCTGCATGGAACTCCTGCAACACTTTGTCATCTTCATCTTGGAGCAAACAATTTAAAAGAATTCCAGCAGGGTCCTTCCAATATAAATTTCCTTCTAGAATACAGAACTTCAANCATCTCGCCCTGTTCATCTGCCACGTCTAGAAAATTTATGTCAAGAGCTTGAAAGTTAGATTCAGCCATCAATTTAGCGAGGCCTTGACCTTTGATCAATTTTGTGGGCTTAATTTCTATGTCGTATTCTAGGATAACTGCTATCCACTTTCCCCTTCTCCCGTCAGGGTTGTCTTGTGTCAGGATGTCTTTTACCACCGTGTTTGGAACATATGCTATGACGTGTGAATGAAGAATATAGACCCTGAAGTCCTTTATAGCCTTTACCAAAGCGAAGGCCTGCTTCTCCATAATGTTGTAATTCAGTGCAACATCTCTTAGGGCTTTGCTGAAGAAAGCAATGGGTTGTTCGTACCCCTCACTGTTCTTTTGCAGTAATACAGCTGCTATCGTATGTTCAGAGGCGAAAGAGAAAAGATAAAAGTCTTTAGTGAAATCTGGACTAATCAAAACTGGAGCCTCAGTGAGTGCCTTTTTGACTTGTTCAAAAGATGATCTGGACTCAGGGTCCCATTTTATCTTAGCGTCCTTTTTTAACATATTGGTGATGTTGCGGAGGAGTTCAGCCAAATTAGGGATGAACCTTCGAAGAAAGTTAATTTTCCCTATAAATGACTGAAGTTATTTTAGGTTTCTGGGGTGTTCTATCTTTAGTATGGCCTCTATCCTACTGGGATCAATCCTGATTCCTTCTTTAGAGATGATATGTCCCAACAGTTTACCCTCTTCTAGCCCAAAAAGACATTTCTTGGGATTCAATGAAATCCCGAACCTCCTACATTTTTCGAAAACTCGTCCAAGATGTCGCAAGTGTTCATCATCAGATTGGGAAAAAACGGTCACATCGTCTAAATAAACAACAATAAACTTTCCTGACTCCTCCACGAAGGCAATGTCCATCGCCCTCTGGAATGTTGCTCCTGCGTTCATTAGACCAAAAGGCATCTTCACATACATGAAAGTGCCCCATGGGGTGGTAAAAGCGGTCTTTTCTTGATCGTCTGGGTGAACTAGGACCTGGTTGTAACCTGAGAAACCATCTAACAGGGAAATCCGACTAGACCCGACCACACTTTGCAGGAGGTGATCCATCTTAGGCAAGGGGTAATTATCCTTCAAGGATGCCTTGTTCAGATTTCTGAAATCTATGCAGAGTCTGATTTCACTGGTTTTCTTGCATGTAGGGACTAAATTAGAAACCCACTTTGAGAAACGTAGTGGGACTATGATCTTGGCATCATACATTTTCTTGATCTCCTTTTCTATCAAGGGAAGAAATTTTGGATTTATCCTTCTGAGCTTCTGCCTAAACGGTTTATGGTCTTCCTTGATGGGAATCCTATGTTGTATAATGCCGGTGTCGTAGGCTTTTAAATCTTCATAGCCCCAGGAAAAAACGTCTGAATATTCTTTGAATAGTTCCATGTACTTAAGCTTTTGTTCTGGGGGTAAAGATTTGGATAATTTGACCATCCTAGGCTTCTTGTCAGTTCCTATATTACAGTCCTCTACCTCTTTCCCATGAGCCTCTAGTTTTGGTTTCTTAGCTACATCATCACTGTCGAACAGATCTTCTAAAGGGACAAGGCCTCTGGGTAAGACATTGCTTTTCAGTTGTAAAACGTCGGCATCTACTTCGTCATCCCCTAACCCTTCTGAGTCTACTGTAACTGATGAATCTACTGTATTTACAATATTAACACTATCTATTTCGAATTTAGAGTTATTTACATTCTCGTTTTCATTTTCTAGATCTATGTTTGTACATTCAAAATCGTTCTTGCATTGCAGAAAATCCTCTATCTGATCGTCATTTCCAAACACTTGCCAGTACCTGATATTATCTGGGACTGTCGGTCTGCATTTCACCTCAACAGTGTATGGACGAGGCTGGCGGAAAGGAATTTTGCAGGACGCGGCTGATGTAGCTAATCCGTCAGCCAGAATATTCTATCCTCTTTGCATTACTTGCAAGTCAACCTCGTTAAAACATTTCAAAGCATCAAGAGCTGCATTTCTGTAGGCCCTAAGGCGTGGGTGTTTAGCAGCATATTCACCTTTAATTTGTTTAATAATTAATTCAGAGTCACCCCTTACCATTATTTGCTTAGCACCTACCTTTTTCAACAGTTTCAGACCGAGCATTAAAGCTTCATACTCAGCGACGTTGTTAGTGATGTGAAAATTTAACTTATAAGAGTGATTTTCCGAATACCTTTTTCGGTGATTATGCAACCAGATTCTAGCTCCTGCTCCTTCTTTACTCACAGCTCCATCGAAATCCATACTCCAGAAGTCAGCGGGTAGATCTTCTGTGATTTCATTTTCCATTTTTGTTGCCTCACCGTTTTCTGGACCTTCATCTTGACTAGTGACATCTTCTGTCAGCTGAGTATCTTGCTCTTCGGTATGACTATCATTGTACAAGATGAATGAATCTAAATCTGAATGGGCAGAGTAAAGGGGGTAATTATGAGGCTTCTCTTGACTGCTGACCATATACTTCATCAGTGTTTCCCTGTATAACCTCCTTTGTTGTCCAAACACTGGGACAGTGGCGTAAGACATATCCAGCTGCAAAGTTCCTTTCAGCTTAGCTCCCCAAGACCGTGACAATAACATACCATATTTTGGTGGAATGTCAGCAACCACCACGTCCATTACCATGCTTTTCGAGGGAATCTGTACCAGGGTGATGCACACATCTTTAATTAAACCAATACATTTGACTTTGTTGGAGTCAAAAGAGTGGAGGTCTTTGTAAGGTCTAGTAACTTCCAATCCCAGTTTTTCCATTACAGCTTTGGGCATTAGATTATGTGAGGCTCCTGAGTCCAACATGGCATTGTGTAGTATCAAATCATGTATGTTTAGACTGATATAAAAGGGAGCTACATCCCCAGTATCATCTCGACCATCCACCGCCGGTCCGAAAAGGAGTTCGGGGCGATCGTCAGCGAGGTTCACAGTGTCTGAGTGAGTCACTGATCCGATAGCCAAAGCTTGGGTGCCTATGCTAGGCTCAATGGCTAATGCCTTGAGTACTTGTGAACGATAACCGCCTCGACTTATCAACTCTGTTAGTGGGACTGGGATTTTAATTTTGGCCAATTCTGCTTCTAGGCTAAAAGGCGCAGGAGTCCGGGTCTGACTCGTCGACTCTGGTTGGTCTATATCCTTATGGCCAAAATTACTAGGCAGGTTGACAGGTGAAACTTCGGGCTGCACTGGTCTTTTCAATATAGTAACGTTTTTCTTTACTGGAGTATCAGTTTTACCTTTCTCGAAAGACTTTCCAACAGTGGTTTTCTCAGGAGTTTTTTGGGTCTCGGCTGCCTTCTGCGTTTCGGTCGTCCTTCTTGGGGAATTTCCTTCTGGCTTCCTATTCCGCAGGTCGTACTGGCGGTATACTTCCAGAATGTCGTCCTCCCAGGTCGGTCGCCCCGCACCGTCAGCCTCCCCACTCACCTTTGTTTGGTTTAGCAGGAATAGTTTCTGCTCTTCTTGAGTAAGGAAAATGGCCTCATTGTCGTGTATTCCCATGAGGTTGATATGGGTGTCTTCCAGTTCCTCTATTACTTCTCCATCATCATCGGCATAGTTTTCCTGAAGGGGAGGTCTAATCGGTGGATCTGGACCTCTTTGTTCCCTTTGATCCCTGGGATCTCTCTGATCTCTTTGGTCTCTTGGATCCCTTTGCCTGTTTTGAGGGGGATTTCTTCTGAAATTGGGGTTTCGAATCTGGGGAGCAGGGGTGTCATATCTCAGAGGATTTCTGTCTGAAATGTTCGATCTTTCTAGCAATAATGCCAATGATTTGACCACAGTATCCATTTTGTAATCACTGTTAGACGTGGAAGGTTCTTCTTTGATCGTGACTCTCCTTTCATTCATTTGACGTGCTTGTTTGGCTAATAGATTGGCTTCCACACTAATCGCACATTTCTGCATGTCCTCAAGGGTGGCAACATCTCTTTCTCTTAACTGATAAGACATGTCAGCATCGAATCCATCAGGAAATTTAATTAATGCCAAACCCGGGGGAGGTTTAATGTCAGCTGGGATTGCATTATACAAATTGTTGAAGCGGGTACAATAATCTTGGACAGATTCGCCTTGGTTTCTTTTTATGTTCTCGTGTTCTGACAGTATTTGGAGGGGATTTTTCTTTACCCCCCATCTGTCAAGAAAACTTCTTTGGAACGCGACAAGGTCAGGGATTGACGCGGCGGGTAAAGCTTTAAACCATTTTTTGACCTCTCCTGTCAGACTTTGGGCGAAAAGTCTCATCTGAACGTCTACTTCGTCAACTTCTTGCAAATCCAAGTAGTCATTCATTTTATCCACATGTTGTTGTGCGTTCAAAGACCCAGTTGCATCAAACTGTGGAAGTCTAGTCTGGTAGTCTTGGGGCATGGCGTGCAGTGGTGCGGCCAGCACCAAAGGAGCATAGCGGGCTTCCATGATGGGTGGAGGAGGTGGTACGATGGCCTGAATGGCAGGTGGGGTGGTGAGTGAAGACAAGGGTGACGAAGGACTGTGTGGCGCAGAGGTGTTGATTCCCAGTTTAGACGTAGGAGACAAGGCTTCGGGGGTTCGGGGTTGCAACACAGATGGGTCAAAAACAAGCTTAGATGCAAAGGTTTCGGACCATGTTCTCTCAAGTTTTCTTGGAGCAATAAGCTCAAGATCAGGATTTTGAAAGGCACTTAGTCTTCCGGAAAAGGAAGGAGACCTGAGGAGAGGAGAATGATTAACTGAACAGGTAGCTGAGGTCTTTCTTTTCAACAACTGCTCGGGATTATCTACTACTATTGAGGGTTTTGGATCTGGATGAGATCGAGTGTGGATCTTCTTAGGAGCCAGAACTCTTTTTGGGTTTTTCTTTATATATATTTTTTATTTTATGCTGAAAACAAACTAAGGAAGATTCCTATGTTGACGTCGCCTAGCTTCCAGGTGTTCCTGAGTAACTATGTCATGTTCAATGGCCGCCCATGAACGTTCGAGCTCTTCCCGGTTATTGGCAGTCTGGAGGATTAAATAAAAAAGGTTTGACGCGATATGAGTTTGATTTGCTAGTCCGGGTTCAATATTAGGTTGCACTGCTGCAGGGACAGTCATAGAGGGACAAAAGAACCAGGAAAGATACTGGAAGTAATATATACATATTTAATCAACCTCTAAATACCACTTTCTTAGGAAAATCAATCTTCTTAAGAGAAGACGTGAGATATCAATTTCAGTTCGTGCCCAGTGGAGTCGCCATTTATGTTATCACTCTGTAAATTTCCTAGAGGTTGAAAAGAGGAAATACACAAAGGTAACCTTAACCAACCGCTTTTAAAGCTGGGACCTAGCCCTTCCAGCTTCAGAGAGGGATCTCTCTATATAATTTAGCTTTGTTTGAATCAAGATATTAGGCTAGTTAGAGGCATGAATTTTGTTTGTTGTAAAGGATTTTTTTTAAGTTGGTTGAGACAAATCACACATCCATTGGGCTATGGGGTTTGTACTTAATAAAATCTGAGGTGCAACCAGAAACGCTGAAAAAATCTTTCACAAGGCGAGATAACATCCCTCACTGGATCTATAATAATTTAAGCGATGAATAGAAGAAAAGATAAGGAAAATACTCCAATTAACAAGCACTTAAGAATCTCTTAACTGAAGATATTTAGAAGATGAACATTGAAATCTATAGAATCGGAAACAGGGTATCAGGGATAAATCCTGCAACATAACGCTATTCGTATAGATTAGTTATAGAAAAGACAAGATGATCACGTAGCAAGAAAACCTTTGACAAAGAAAATCACATCACCAGTGAAAAATGCGCAAGAATCCTGTGAAAAGATTCCTCTTTATTAATGGTGGATCTCAAAAATGTTACAGCTCGATAGCAGTCGGGTGTGAAAATCAACAACAACCCTTAATACATTGAAAAAAGAAGTATTTATAAGTCAAAATACAAAGGGTCCTGTCATAACTGACGAGGACGTGTCCATACTATTATTAGCATAACTAACTCAACTAATCAAAAACCGTTTGGTGATTCATCATAACTGTTTGCTGAACTTTCTGGGTAGGCCGTTGGTGAGGTGCCTCCGCAACCTCTGCTGACAGGACAGCTGACTGGAAATGACAGCTCATCTACTAATCTAGTAGATCACACAACTCTTCCCATCTGATATGATTTGGCACTGTCACTTTGAGCAACCTTCTGTACACTTCGTCCATGTCCGTGTATTTAGAAAAAGTAGGCTTGACGACGAAAATGTGCTTAATTTCATGATGGATCTCAATATCCAAGTGCAGTGCCTCCATGAAAGCTCTACCTGTGATGTTTGACTGTATCCCTGCGAATTTAGCACAGTCCTTGGATACTTCGACCAATTTCTTCTTATAATCGGGAAGCGTCATCAATTTGTCGTTGATGACCTTCATGCCAAGCAGGCCTTTCCTTGTCAGAGCATCTATCTTGTGGAAAAACTTTAGCACTCCCTGGTCCATGATTTGGATCTTCTCTTCTAGCTGAAGCATGAGACTTCTTTTGGTCAGAACTCTTTTCACTTCCAATATGGTTTATGTTCTATCTTCGATTTTCAGCTCCTCGAGTTCTTCCCGTGTCTTAGAATTTAGGAATTTTATGATCTCATTGGCCTGGGTTGGCATTTCGCCCAATTCAGTCCAGATTTTCTCCACAGCCTGTTTGCTCCTCTCGAGCAACTCGTTCTGTTCGAACATGATCTGCACCATTGGCCAGATTTCATTGATGGACTTGGAGATATCAGTCCACACAAGTTCTTTAACTTCGGCCAAGGTTTTCCCGGCCAATGTCTATTTCTGTAGCTGCTGCAGCTCTTTCCTTATCTGCTCATTCACTTGTTTTTCCTTCGCAAGACTTGTCTGGAAAGAAGCTTTTAGCTCCTGGAGATTTTCTAATTCTTTCTTGAGCATACTGATTTCAGACTCCTGCAAATTCATTCTCTCCATAGACTTGGCCAGGTCTAGGGTGCCTTCAGGTACTTGCTCTGTAGTTGCGGATGGAACTGCTGTCACTGTCGCTGTCACTGTGCTCGATCCTGCTATGGGAATAGCACTTAAGGTAATGCCCTCCACTGTCTTCATCTCTTCTTTCTCCTTTAGCAGTTTTTCCATTTCGGCTTCCATCTCCCTCAACTAAGCATTTTGTTCCATGAGTAGTCTCATCATTTCATCCTTTTCACCTTCCCTCTCGACTATTTCCTTTGTCTGTGGGTCCTCTGTGGGAGGGAGCTTTAGCTGCTTTCTCAATGCGGCGATGTCGGCATTCTTCTTTTTGATCATTTCCTCAGCAGCCTGGACATTAGCCGGATCGTAGCCGATCTTGAGGACCAGCTCGTCGAGAGTTTTTATCTTGTTGTCTTTCGCGAAGGAAGACATCTTCTCTAGATTTAGTTGAGTCTGGGCGTTGCTCAGTGCTGTCCGATACTTTGCCGCAGAAGTTGCTACGCGGGCTAGAGTGTGGGAAATCATTTCCCCAGTTTGCTTATGCATATCCATTTGATCAGCCGGATGCACATCTTTGGCTTGGAATTCAAACGTGGTCCTCCTGTAATCAGATATGACCTTGGGGTCCGTCACTAGTGCATGGAGGTACGCCATATGCATCCTGCCCTTTTCTGAATCGAATGCTGAAAGTAACCTATGCTGGGCTGTGGAGGACTGCTTCTGGAATTGTGCATAGGCGCTGCTGGTGAGCGACTGGTTCCTCTTCTTGAACAAGTCATATTTTTAAAAAATGCCCAGTTGGGGCCCAGTCTCGCTTGGTGGAGTATCCAAGGGAGAATCCCTGGACTTTACTGTTACTTCTTTATGCTGACTAGAGAAAAAAGACGAAGTGAATTGCTTGGCCCCAGTAGTGGTCACTGTGGTGGTAAACGTAGTGGCTTCTACTGTTGTGTTGACTGTTGAAATGGTCTTCGGCCTTTTGGAGTGAATTTGAAATTCCTCCGTTGACACTTCGGTCACAGGAGGAGATGACTCCTGTTGGGGCCTCTTCTCTTTGAGGACTTGTAGCGTGGTAGCTGGGAGCGCACTTGTTGAGGGTCCCTGTTGTTCTTTCCTGACAACCGGTTCCACATCCTCCAATGTATCGGGCTCCCATTCAGTTTGATTGGCAAATTTTTCAATTTCTGGTCTGGGCTCATGCACATATGGAGCATTCTTATTCTTGACCCTCATCTCGGAAATGATGCCATGGGGATCATAATGCCAGGGGAAACTTGTCATGAATTTCATTTCCCTCAGGAGTCTGTCTGCTTCATCCCCTGCACCTCTATTATTGCAGATAAATGAACCTATCTGCCACTTGAGCCGCAACTGTTGTTTCTTTTTGAGGGAAACAAAGTGAATATCATCAAAATTCATGATTTGCCTAATGTATTCTAAAGCGAAAATCCTTACCGGCATGTATTTCGGAAGCTTGAATGGTGCCAGCTCGCACCCGTAGACTCGGATCTCAGAGTGGCTCTGGTACAAGTACCAGTCTCCTGTCTTTGCATTTTCTGAGAGGTGTAGGACTCTCCGGACCTTGTCATTCACTCTTGGCTCAGGCACGCCAGCCAGCATACCTAACACCGGGTGGTAAAACTGATCAATGAACTCTGCGAAGTTGTATTCGGCAGAATTCCGCTTTAAAAGAGACGTCCACGCTGTGATAGGTTGTGGTTTCTCGTCGGCGTCCATCTTCTGCATGGAGAATTTGAACCTTTCTGCTTGAAAGTACAAGAACATGTAGGCCAGAATGGAGGAGTACCGGAACACGCCCTCAGTGGGGAAGTTCATGAATTGATCATGGATGTTGTTGGCCAAGAAAGTACTGTAATCGAATTGGGTGGTGGGTTGTTCATCATTCGAAAAGATAGACAGGAAACCCAGGATGGGTTCGTCCACCCATTGGTCAGAAAAATATCCAAGTAGAGCACACACAGCCGAAACAATCTGGTTCCCTTTGATGGAGAATATGGAAGAAGGATACGGGGGACTGGTGGTCGGGATTGTAGAGGAAGGAGGGGAAAAAAGCTCGAAAATCTGAGCTCTTTGCGGGAAAGTCATCTTCTGGTAGAGCTCGGTGAGGACTTCCAGGCTGAATGGGGTTACAGAATCAGGGCGGGTTACCTGCATCATCTGGTCGATATCCTCTGGGGTGATGAAGAATAGGACATCCCCTAAGGAGGAAACAATGGCTTTCTGTTCGGGGATGTAGTGAGCTCGGCATTTGAGAGCAAACTCTGGGAAATGGTGGACTTGGGGGAACATATAGAGGGGTAGATTGGACTCCCAGAGGCCAACCTCGTCGCTCTGGTCCAGGAAAACTTCCCGAAGCCATGATTGTAGATCGGAGAAATCAAAACTGCATATGGTGTCCGCTACCAACCGATCTTTGTCAACCAGCGGGATTTTATCCAGGTCGATTGGAGGAGGGACGAAAGGATTTTCTTCCTCCTCAGCTTGCTTTTTCTTAGAAGCCATCTCAGTGAGTGTACCTGCAATAAACAGCGTTAGTGGGGTATAATGGTGGTGAAGGAAAACGACGAGGGAGCGAATGGAAGTATGATAGATGAGTCTTCTGGCTCGAGGAATGTTTTCTGGCGCGATGGAGGAAATACGAATGAAAATAGGCACACGGTGTCTTTATTCAAAACTGGGTCAGTCAGACGCGGGAAAACGGTATGCATGACAACGAACCAATCATCCTGTTATCAATGTGCAACGGGCCACTTGTGAATGAGACGGTAGGTGACAGGAGCCAACGTGTACGGGGGATGACGTGGAGGTATGTGATTGGAGGTAAAGTCTCTGAAAGGAGCTAGCCGTAAATGGGAAAGGTGAAGGCCTGACAGCAGAGACTGGCAGTAGTTATGAGATGTGACTCAGACCAGGAGCAAGTGGGACAAGTGGGCTCGGTGGTGGGTGACGGCTAGGGGTGAGGGGCTGTCAGGCGGCATGTGGGTGACGAGACTTTTTGACCAATAGGCTTGTGCCACTTGTGACTATGGACCCACCTGCCAGGGACATTCATTCCGGACCCCCCCCCTTTGTTTAAAGGCGGAACGCTAGGGGGGGCCCGGAATCCATCTAGGACCCTAGATCTACACGATGCATTTGAGGCCGCAGATCTCTGCCCATGATTTAATGCCGATTCCGGACCCCCCCCCCTCCATTAAAGGCAGAACGGAGGGGGGGGTCCGGAATTCAATTTAGGCCATAGATGTGAGCGCTCGTTTCCGAGCCGTCCAGATGTGCTCAAAGATTATAATCAATTCCGGACCCCCCCCCCTCCGGTTAAAGACAGAACGGAGGGGGGGGTCCGGAATCCAATGTAAACCGTAGATTAGCGTGCCTCTTCTTGAACCGTTCAGATCTTCTCAAAGGTTATCACCGATTTCGGAAAACCCTTCCTCCATTAAAGGTAGAACGAGTAGTGGGGTCCAGAATGCTATAAGGACCGTTGATGTGGGCGCTGTGATCTGGGCCCTTGAAAGGTGAATGAGCCATAGGTAGGGGGTGGGGAATGTCATATGCGGGAAAAACTTAGGATAAGGGAATTTTCACGGGTTTTCCTTCGATATTTCTCATTTACACCACCATGGAGGAACTCAATTTAATTGCGTTTAGGCATTGGAGTCATAGGGTAGCATCTTTGTCGTTCTGGTTTCACTTGGGCCAGGGAAACAAGGTAATCAACCTACTTCCTAACCTACTGTCACAAGGCAATTAACCCAGATTAAACAGTTGGGTCAAGATTTTATTCTTCCTAGGGGCTATCTGATCAGGATTAGAGGGTCTGATCAGATGTATTCACTAATTCTAACCTAGGGGCTATCTGATCAGGATTAGATGGTCTAATCAGATGTATTCACTATCATATCAACATTGAAAATTTAAAAGAACTTGGTCATGCTTGAAAGGTATGACCAAGTTACTATTATTGCATGGGGCCTTTGCTTCAATTCTTTTTTAGCCCTC
>JASDQU010208127.1:12649-25795 GCA_032191745.1 Picea mariana | reverse complement strand
ACCCAAACCTTCTCCAACTTCACATGGCCATAACTCTCTAACTGTGAGGATTTATGTGACGCTACACACACCATTGGAAATGGCATGACATGTAATATCCACGTGGAATAGTATTACCTACAAATATATCAAAATGCATACCATTATCCATAAAAGAAACTTGGGTCCATTACCCAAACCATTGTGCTATCGAAATTCGCTACCGAACTTTCTTCAAGGGTTGACATCAATGAAAACCAAATCAATTAATCAACAATATCCCCCTTTGGTATTGATGGAAACACTCTGATACAATAATGAAGTCATGTCACTCATTCTCCCCCTTTACCTTTACCTTTTCATTTGATAAATATCTACCCCTTTGTCATCAATGGAAAATGTATCTTTCCATCTGGGGTTGCTCCCCCTAACTGAACTTTCCTTGGGGATACTCCCCCTGATTGAACTTTTCATGAAATTGATCTTCCAACCTGAAATTTCTTCTTTATGGTGATTTCTCATGTAAATCTAAGACATATAAGATAAGCATTCAAAAGCATTCATTTTGGAGTAGAAATTACTCTGAGTCTTTTGCATAGATACTCAAAGGCTTCCTGTGGAAGTGGTTTTGTAAAGATGTCTGCCACTTGTTCTTTTGTGCCCACATATTCAACTCTGATGTTATTCTCTGTAACCTGTTCCCATAGAAAGTGATACTTGATTTTAATGTGCTTTGTATTTGAGTGCATCATCGGGTTCTTTGAGATACCGATGGCACTTGTATTATCAAAATATATTCGAATGGGATAACCATACTCAACCTGTATATCTGTCAGAGTTTGTTTCATCCATAGAACCTGTTTACAACATCATGCTACTGCAATATACTCTACCTTGGCTATAGATAAGGATAATGATGATTGTTTCTTTCTTAGCCATGATACTAAACACTCACCCAAGTAGAATGCTACTCCACTGGTGATTTGTTGGTCAACAATGAAACCTGCCCAATCTGCATCTATGTAGGAAATAAGTGATAGATCCTTTCCTTTTGGATACTATAATCCAAACTCTTATGTTCCTTTGAGATATCTGAAAATCCTCTTTACTTCTAATACATGTGATTCATTTGGTGCTTCTTGAAATCGTGACACCTGTCCAATTTCTTGCATTACATCTGGTCTGGATGTTGTCACATATAGTAAGCTACCAACCATTGACATGTATTGCCTCTGGTCTGTATAATTTGAATCATCATCTTTTCTCAACTTGCAACTGATTTGCATAGGAGTGGTAACTAGTTTTCAATCTTCCATTCCAAACCTCTTTAGCATTTCTCTGATATACTTAGTTTGAGAAATAAAAATTCCTTGGTTTCTTTGACATATCTAAAGACCAAAAAAGAAGAATAGTTCTCCAAGTAATGACATTTCAAATTCATTATGCATATCCTTTGCAAATTTCTAGCTTAACCTATCATTAGTACTTCCAAAACAATATCATTAACATAAATTTCAATTAATAAAATACTACCTTGAGTTACCTTGATATAGAGGTTGTAGTCTACGCTTCCTTTCCATAGTTTGTTATGAGGAAAATCTCTCTATGGCTAGGGTAAACCACAACAGACGAAAATGACCGCAGAAATCAACTCTATCCCAACAACATGCTATATAAACCAATATGCAAGAGAGATAAGAAAGAGGCCTACCTCGTCTAGATGTTTGATGATGTCCACTGTTGAGCACTTCGACCCAAAGCTATATACCTGCAACAAGTTCTCAACAAACAAGCAAAGAAATCATATGGTGATAATATAAAAGGTTAGCACATTAGATAGCATAATACATTAATAAACATGACAAATACGCCCATGGAATAATAATTCGATATATTTGCAAGATATCAATTGGACGGGAAAAGAGTATTTCTATTAATAAATGATCAACAAAAGTGAAAATGTTACAGACTTCCATGTTGAAATGATTCAGAACCGTGAAACTAAGTTCCTTCCAGTTGGGCCTCCACCAATTCAATCCTCCACTAAAGGAAATCTCATATAATGGAGACAATGAGGTTCTCCATCAATAAGGGAAGATATTGGGGGTTGAACACTGTGTTCAGACTTAAAGGACAAAGGGATGCAAACTCAATATGAAGTAAATAATTTCTCCAAAGTAACTTTTCTCTCAAAGTTGAATTCTTCTCCTTTCCCATAGCTTGGAATTGGCCCATTTATAGCCTTCAAATGGAACTGAAGGGCTGATTCAGAATGTTTCCAGTATATGGAAGGACAAGGATCAGAGACATCCTGTCGTGACATTGAAACTCGACATTTAATTTTCATTTTCTGGCACAAATCTCGATGTACGCAGGTTGTAGTGGAGATATACGCATGATGTATAGTGTGCAAGATGCGTACATGTGGAAAAACTTGTATTTTTAGCAACAGGGAAGATAAGATTGCATAGGGATATGGATCAAGGCCCTTTGTGAAATATTGCATAGGGTGAGGCAAATCTTGTTATAACATATGCCCCCTAATGTGTGAGGTCAGAGGAGTATATGTGATGGCCAAAATACATTATAAACAACCCAGAAGCGGAGTGGTAGGGAACCAAATAGATGACCTAGCTGCTCATTACATTATGCAATGACTTTGCATACATGGTTGCCAATAAAATTACACTGCAGATCCATGTGAAAATATATGAAACAAGTGTCTGTGGCTATGAATGGACAAATAAAAATGCGGTTACATGCCAATAGTTTTCATAGTCACGAAAAAGTCCCAGCAGAACCAGTCTCAAAACCAATATGAAGATATCTGTATACAATGGGGTACAATATGATCTCCCATGATCACTAAAGTCATATAGGTACTGGCCCAATGAAAAGGAAGAAACAAATCAGGAAATTTGCGTCCACATAGTGATGTATTCAAGTACTATACACAATCCACCAAAGGTGCAAGTCTACATCATGTGAATAAAGGAGTTGAGGTCAAACACAATGAGACATCATTTGATTACTAGTAATTGAGGTATACCGTTAGCAAGTGCGAGACAACCTACTGATAATTAAAGTAGGTATGAAGGCACCAAGTACATTCTTACAAGTGTGAATAAAGGATTCGGTGTCGAACACCTGAAGAATCCATCGATCAAGAGACATTGATGTATTCCCAACTATTGATGGAGAGAGAGCCTGCCACTAATGAATGCAAGCCTCAAGGTACTCATAAGACTCTAGGTCTCGTTTCCAGAATAAATGGGCTGAAGTCGATGGAAGGAGACCCATTGAAAGGAGAGCATTAAGGCATCTCTCATCAGTTAGCATGAGGTACAAAGCAGGAGCTTCATGATTTGGTTGAAATCAGACGAAGAACATGTTCACGAACCAATGACATTATGCATATTTCGCGTGTGCCAAGTGCAAGTGGTACATGAAAAAGACCCTCTGAAAAACAACTAATGATGAAAACTGCTGTCAAAGGCGAGGAAACCACCAATAAGGCTAATGGCCTCCAAGACACTGCACGAATCCCAATGTGTGAATCGATGTCTTGTCGTCGAACACAAGGGAAACCACCCAGTCAACAACCAATGATGAAGTGTCGATTGCTGGGTTCAAGGTTACCTACCAATGATGAAAGTAGGGCCAAGGTACATGATAGGACTACAGTATAATGTGATTTCGAGAAAAACTGAGGGTATGTATTACATGCAAAGTCAAGAGTTCTGAGGAGTGGTCGACACAGGTTGACAGACTTCCTTTGAACCAAAGCATGAGACATATGGAGGAATCCGACAACATATACCCAATGATGAAACCATGAGATGCAGGAGGCATAAATGAAATTCTCTATAGGGACTGGAAGAGTAACCAATCGGTAGAGAAGAATCTGTAACGAGCTCAGCTTCCTAAGGCCATGCTAATCCCAAAATTATGATGATGAATGGATTCAATAACTTTGTGCTCTGTTCAAAGGTGACACGACTACTGCCAATATGAGATAATACTCCCTTCCCTCCCATCTTTTTTTGTTTTTTCATAGACAAATGAATGTTATGATACAGACGAGGAAACGAGTGTCATAAGTAAGAAAAAATTGTTCCAGCAGTGGAACGTACCTATGCTCAATGCAGGGAAATGCATGTGGGAGATGGACACTCGGGAGAATGTTCCCTCCTAGATATAGGGTGTCAAATTGCGAAGGATATAAACAAGGATCTTCTTGGTTGAGGATGCAAATACTGCTGAGGCAAATGATTTATAACGCAAAGCGAGAACTGGCTATAGGCTCAATACTGCAAGCAAGGGCATGAGATGCAATTACAACTTAAAGCCAAAAAATGTCCTTTTTTATTTCTTTTAGTCTACTTGGTGTGAAAAAGGGATAAACTTGTGCCAAATAGATGTCTTTTCAAAACCAATTTACGAGTGTGAAAGAGACAAGTTCACTTGGCAATCTTTTCAATTTATGATAATGAGTCAGAAAAGATCTTAACTAAGACTCATGACCTTTCAAGTCCAATTTAACGAGTGTGAAAGGGACAAATCACTAGGAAATATTTTCTCTTTTTAATAACGAGTCGGAAAAGAGCTTAAACTCATACTCATGTGGGAGAGTCTAGGCGGCAAGTCACGGGGGAGGCCAAGGCTTCTGTGTTGGACTTCAACGGAAATTCAATATCTTACGAATAGATGACATAAGCTTGGGAAAACCCAAAGCTCTCCAATTTGAGGAGGATAAAGAACTAACGGAGTATATAGTCTCTGTGATGGATCGAATAATGTCTCTTACAGGAAAATACATAGATAGGGGCATTGTATACCCTACAAGATCATCCTAATCAAAGGTGATCTCCTTGAAACTTGAAGGGAGAGGACTCGGGGAGATTAAAACTCTCTCTCATTCAGAAGGTGCAGGGTCAGGAATGTTGATGACATGGTTGAATGATGCATAACCCTCCACGAGGAGAGTAGGATTGACCAGAGATTGTATTGGTATGACTACTTCAATTCTAGTTGAAGAGGATGTGTGACAACAGGGATAGGGAACCCATCACCCTCGAAAAGGGGGGTGTGGTCAGAAGAAGATTGCAATGACATTACTGTTGTGTCTATCAAAGGAGAAATAGGGTGTGGGGAAACCACATATGCCTCAGAATCCGAAGGGCCCTTAGCTGAGCCCCACGCTTATGGTATTCCAACAGTAGCTATAAACATACGAGTAAGATGATCTCCTTCGCAAGCCCTGTAAATGAATTTAGGTTTATGTCTCAGGCGTCTAGGCTTCTAGATGCCCCCAACGTCATTCAAAATGAATGGTGGCATGCTCTCAACATGACTGGAAGATGTGAGAGATTCATCTTCTACATGATGTACAGAGGTTGGAGACAAGGGATTTATATGACTCGTGGCGACTAGCGTGGTTCCCCCATCATGACTAGTAGTGGCTGGGTACGGGTTGTCAACATGAATTGTAGAAGTTGTTGACCCATCTCCAACATGACTGGCAGAGGTTGGTGATGAAGCTCCAGTATGAATGACAATTACTATACTAGCGGTGATTTGTGGCATTTGATACCAAGTCAAGGTAAATATTGACTTTACAACATTGTGGGTCAGGACAGATCCTGGTTTACCCCCTGTCCCTATCCAGAAAGGTAGTATCCTCTGCCAACTTGATTCAAAGAGGTATGTACAGGCATCATCATCAAAGTCTGTGAAGAACAAAAAGTATGATAAGGACTATTCGAGTGAGGATATATGTTTCCCCCTTGTGAATAGGTTCCATAAAGAGGGTATCTTGAACCGTAAAAATGGTTCTCCTCGTATGAAATACCCGGGGGTACATGAGGACCTGTCATGGGAAAAGTATTCGAAGGAGTTGACATGGAAGACGAAGGATACATGGAGGGGGTGTAGTAAGTATAATAAGCACCCATCTGAGTATTGGCTCATGAAAGAGTATAGCTAGGACTGGATCCGTAAGAGGGGAGGTTCCAACTCCCCGTTGTAAAGGTTGGTTGAGGAACATGACTCATATCAAATGAAGACGTAAGCATTGGGGCCATGGTGCCCCCAGATCCAATGCTAGGATTCGTATAAGTGGACCAAGGAGAGGATTGCAAGGGTGAAGGAATATCAACAAGAGAATGAATAGAGACCCAAGGCACGGATTGAGTGCCATAGTTCTACATACCATTATGAAAAGATGATGGATTGGTCCCCATGACATGAGTAGGCATCAAGGGGTAGGTAGCAGTAAATGAGGGAGCCAAAGGAACTCCACTATCCATTATAATGAGAACTCAATATAGACTCTTAAGACCAACTAGTAATCAAAGAGCACACCAAAAGTCAAACAACCAATATGCATACAAACGGGGTAAAGTGGTTGAGTGGCCTCCCTCCCTAAAGAAGGTATGTATCACCCAAGAGGGGCCTGATACTCCTGGATAAAGATCGTAGGTAAAATAACCAGTTATAAGGCCCCTCGTGGGCTTAACAACCAGTCGGTCAGATCCCCTCGGAGAGGTAATCCTCCATAAAGGTTGTGTGTTGTCCAACCCTTATCTGACCCAGGGTACTTGCAGAATAACCCCTGCAAGTAACCTATGAGACAAATAAGTCAAGAAACTAATAAACCACTGTATAATTGATGCACAGGCGAGCAGTCATAAGTCAGGTCCATTGTATGGGAAGGGTAGCAAAGCTTGAAAACTTTAAAGTACTGCCTCTCACAGAGGTAAATACACTAGCAAGATCCCTAGATATGAATAGATCTCCAGAAATATCTTTAACGCTAGGAAGGTATCGAGGGGATATCCCTTCCACCAAATTCACATGACCTTGTGATTAACTCTAGTGTGAGAGGATCCTCCTGATATTACCAATTATACAATGGATTTCTCCACTCCCTTATTCAGACACATATGTTGATTCAATTTCCTTGGAGAAGTTTACTCACTAAATCCTATTCCAAGGCACTAATTCCTAGGCTAGTTTGTGCACCCTAGAATGTAAAATCGCAACGAATCAATTTTAAATTATAGTGTTGATTTTAATGGTCGTGATTACTCAAAAAGGTATGGTAGTGAAACTCATGGTGTTGTGACTCTGCAAGAAAAGTAAAATGAAAATAATGCAAAGTCCTAACTTCAACTTACAATGAATGATATGCTTCTAAAAACCAATGCAATTTTCAAATTCAACTCTTCAATTCTGAAGTAAAATGCAATATTTCACTATATGCACTAAGCTAATGACAAAGACTCAAAAGACAAAAATGCCAAGCAATGCAAAATGCCTATTTTTTTTTTGTATTTTCAATATAACAAAACTGAAAATTCATGGACTGAAAAGTAACTTGATATATAACCCTACTGTGTATAGAAAAAGATAACTCAAGAAGGATACCAAGCAACAAAACACCCAACCCAATGTATAAGGACAATAAAAAATGAAAAGATGATGAGAAAGACTCCGCCTAGAAATTCAACCAAAAGAGGGTTTCCTGTCATCCCACAGGCACTCAATAGGCACTATATAGACCTAAGAAGACTCAACAAACATCAAATCCCACCCAACAATCACTAGACCTAGAAAAAAAGCAAGGCAAACTAATGTACACGGTTGTTCAGGAAAATAGAGTGTATATACACATCTTGTTCAGACAACCTGTGTATGTATGCGACTGTCAAGGAAAAAGGTGTGTATATGCTTCAAAACAAGGCCAGACAAGGGAGAAAGGCTGAGAACTTAGACCTAGAATGACTAGAAGTTTTCAAGCAATGATACGACAAGAACCACAATAGAAACAAGAGAAATCTAAGGAGAAAATTACTCCAAAACCTAAGAAAAAATATTCAATCACCAGTATGGTCGCCAATTTTGTTACAAGGAAAATCTCTCTATGACTAGGGTAAACCACAACAGACGAAAATGACTGCAGAAATCAACTCTATCCCAACAACGTGCTATATAAACCAATATGAAAGAGAGATAATAAAGAGGCCTACCTCATCCAGATATTCAATGATGTCCACCGTTGAGCACTTAGACCCAAAGCTATATACCTACAACAAGTTCTCAAAAAACAAGCAAAGCAAGCATATGGTGATAATATAAGAGGTTAGCACATTAGATAGCATAATCCATTAATAAACATGACAAATACACCCATGGAATAATAATTTGATATATTTGCAAGATATCAATTGGACGGGAAAAGAGTATTTCTATTAATAAATGATCAACAGAAGTGAAAATGTTACAAAATTCTGTGTCGGCACGGTTTAAAACCGAGAAACTAAGTTCCTTCCAGCTGAGCCTCCACCACTTCAATCCATCACCAAAGGCAAGCTCATATAAGGGAGACAATGAGGTTATCCATCAATAAGGGAAGAGCTTGGTGGTTGAACACTGTGTTCAGACTTAAAGGACAAAGGGATGCATAATCAATATGAAGTAAATAATTTCTCCAAAGCAACTTTTCTCTAAAAGTTGAATTCTTTCTCCTTTTCCATAGCTTAGTATTGACCCATTTATAGCCTTCAAATGGAATTGAAGGGCCGAGTCAGAACATTTCCAGTATATGGAAGGCCAAGGATCAGAGATCTCATGTCGTGACATGGAAACCCGACATTTAATTTTTATTTTCTGGCACAAATTCTGATGTACACGGGATGTAGTGGAGCATCCTACATATACACATGTTGTATAGTGTGAACGATGTGTACATGTGGAAAAACTTGTATTTTTAGCACTGGATTTTATCAATAGAGAAGATAAGTCTACATAGGGATATGGATAAAGGCCCTAAGTGCAATATTGCATAGGGTGAGGCAAATCTGGCTATAACATAGTTCGTAGGGATTTTTGTCATTTTTGTTTCTATGCATTACTCTGTTTTGAATGTGAACTGTTGTATGCACTGCATGTGTCTTAAAAATATCTTTCAATTTGGAATCCATTAACATTGTTTGAGCCATTTCCTGTGTAATTATCATCCATTATGATAATGTTCCTTTGTCTCTGAACCACTCTCTGAACCAATCTATGAATTGATGCTCTCGTCCACTCTCATATATCTGTCCAAACTTGCTAAGTGTTCTTACGAAACCATCTATGTCCATACTATCCAAGACTCTACTTGCACAACTTTCCATAATGTTGACCCATTTATCACTATACTATCATGAAGTCTTGTTTAATCTATCAAATTGTACTTCTGCTAACTAATTTCTCTGAATCTGTCTTCTCAAACTTTGAAAGTTTCTCGAAGGATGGTTCTTTGGTCTGTCACAACTATTGCATATACTCCCCCTGTCTAATATTCATATTACCTGGGAGTATCTAAGCCAGATGGCTCAGAAAAATTGCTGCTCTAATGTGTATTCATCATCATATTCATTGGTAGATTCATCATCATCTTCATTGGTAGATTCATTATCTATCTGAGCTATGACTTCTTTCTTTCTGTCTGTGGATTTATCTTTCACCACAATGCATGAAAGTACAATCTCTTGAACCCGTTCCGTATTTACACATCCTTCCTTTCTTTCAGTTATTTTCCAAACCTTTATGTATCTGACATCTTTCTTTTTCTCCATAGAATTTACCTAGTCTTTGTTCACATGTTCTTCCTGTTCTTTTATCCATACTTTCTTATATTTGATATCGATGTTCTCTTTCGTGGAAGTATAGATCATGCTTCTACAATCACTAGCTATGTGTCCATAGTTATGACATTTGTAACACTCAATGTTACGTGCGGCCACATAGGCACTTGTTTCTTGAACATTTCTTTTATAATCCCTACAATCTGCAACCTTATGTCCAAAATTAGTACAATAAAAACAATGACCATAAAATAAATTTGCATACCTGGGATTGAATGATCTTTTTTGTGTAGTCCTTCTGAATTTTTGCCTTGACTGATCATGATCATGATTGAAGCTTCTTTTTGGTTTGAACACATATAGTCTTCTTGAAGATGCATCTTTAATATTTTTCTTAGATTTTGGTTAACCATGATTCCTTCCTTTGAGTACTTTTGCATAACTCTTTCTATTTTCTTCATTATTCTTTTCTATAAACCTAGAGTGATTCTCTTCATTCTCTGTAACTGACGTGGATGTTTCTATCTCTTCAACGTTCTTTTTGAGCTTGACGATTTTACTTCTCAATGTGACAACTTCTTCTTCAAGCTTCTCAACCTCTTCTTCTTTCTTTAATATCTGAGACTTCATGACTTATTTTGTTCTCTTCGCTTCTTCAAGATAAATTTTTAATGTGATTATTTCTTCTTCAAGTACTTTCTCTTCTTGACCAAACTCTGACTCAGGTTGGTTTAGATCGTTAGTTATTTCTTTAAGATGATCTATCGATATCTTATCTCTCATTTAAGCTTCTTCCTTTTGTGCTGCTATGTTGGCTTCCAAATAATGCTTTTGATATTCAATATTTTCTTCGATCTTTCTGGCTTCTTCTAGCTGAGTTCTTAAGTTCTCGATGACCTATTGGGCTTCTTAAAAAATGTGAACACTTTCCTTTTGTTTCATTAATTCTTTCTTGAGTGACTTGTTTTCTTCTCTTAGTCCATCTAAAGCACTAATCAATTCTGCCTCATAATTGTCTTCTTTTTCAATTTTTTTTTGTCTCATTTCCTTCATGGCATTTTATTTCGAGATGTATGTGTTTTTCACAATTAAATAAAAACAACATACCTCTGTTGATTATGTACTCTTCATCTTCTGAATCTGTATGACATGGTGAACATATTTCTTCTTGATCCGTACCTGCATCTTCTTTGGCATTTTCTGAATCTGTGATGGGTGAAGAATATATGTCATGTAACTTATCCCAAAGTTCTTTGGATGATGAACATTTACCAACCTTTTCTCTTACCATATTAAGTAATCTTTCCCAAATGAAATCCATTGCTATTTTGTTATTCTTCTTCAATTCCTTCTTGGTTGCAATATTTTCCCTTTTTGAACTATCATATCCTGTAATGAATGATAGCCAAATATAATGCACCTGTGCCTATAAACATACGTTCTTCCTTATGCTCCACATCTCATTATTTAAACCATTTTGACCATTAAACAATGGTACACTATTCTCAGAATAATCCATGATCTCCTTCCAGTGGTTAAATTTTTATCTGAAGGAACCTCCTTTGATACCAATTGTTGGATTACTGNGAATCAGTAATAGAGAAATTCAATCCTTTTAAACCACAATATGGAAGTGTTATATCATTGTAGCATTATCATCCAATAGTTGCAGAGCAAATAAACAATAAAAAAATGAGCAATCATACACATACACAATACACCAATGTTTTTACTTGGAAACCCAAAGTGGGAGAAAACCACATAATGCTTTTTCTTATATGTTGTTAAGAATTACATTCATTGGAAGCACCAACTTCCTTTGTTTTCCAGCTAAAACTAGAAGGAGGCTCCAACCCCCTAATTTCTCAGGCTACAACCTCAGGGAAGCTCCAACTCCCCAATTCTTTGGATACAACCAGAAGGAGGCTACGACCCCCTATGTTATCCTGCTACAACGGAAGGTGGCTACAACCACCTATCCTTTCCCCATCCAACTGCCCTGACATAGAAGTAGAATGATGGAACCACTTTCACACTATCACTGTGAGATATATTGATGTAAACTTGTACCAATCAACCTGCACCAAATGACATGTACCAATAACCTGAACCATGCATCAACCATGCATCAACCTATACCTCAACCTGAACCATAAACAAGTGCATCAACCATGCACCAACCTGTACCATGAACAAGTGCATCAAGCATGCACCAAAGTTGTAAAAATAACATGTCACAATAACCTGTCCAAACAACCTATCACAACAACATGTCTCATCAATATTATCAACCAAATCAGATCTATTCACCAAGATGAATCACCAAGACAACTATCAAATATGTGAATCAACCAAGCATAACACAACAACTCATAATCATCACCAAGATCAATATGTGCTTCTAATAATATACCAATACAAGTATGATACATCATCCATAAACCATGTGTCAACAATACTACTAACAAGTGCCTCCAACCATGTACCAAGTATGTACCAATCATGTATCAACTACTCATCAACTATGACTTATCAAGATGTACCAACATCATCAACTATACACCTCATGTATGTGTCAACTCATCAACAACTTGTCTCAACCATGTACCCAACATGTACCTCAACCAAAAGCCCTCATCAATTTCATCATCCAAATATAATTTGTAACTCTGTAATATACCTGGTGTATAATATCACATACTTGTAAACCTTCAATAAATTTAACAACAAGAGACTATCATTTTCATCAAACTTTACTTTAGTATCACATGACTAAATTTGGATTAGTCAACAACCCTAACTTGAAATAATCATAACTATGTACCTGTAATGAATAAAGATCTAAAAATGGTACACAATGTTCTTTAGTCTCTTTTATGAAATTCATCCATAATTCACTACTTGGAACCTCTCATAAAAGGAGTTATAGAAAAAATGAAATACCTTGTTGAATTCTGGCTTATTCTAGAGAATGAACTTGTAGAGAGTTCCCCGCATGAAATATTTGTTGTATGGATATTAAAATGGTACACATAATACTTCAGACTGTACTATAACCAATACATTTTGTATTACTGAATTTGGATCTGTTATGAAGAAGTTATGACGTTTTTACCTGAAACACTTGTTTTAGACTAGTTTCAGGACTAGCCACAAACCCTATTTTACACTGTGTGTAACTCCCAAAATACAACGAACCACAAGCTAAAATTTGTATCATAGCTACTTGGATATGTTGCCTCAATTGCCTCCCAATTTCACGGTATGAATCATTGTAGAAAAACAATTATTGCGAAAATGGTGAGATGACCTGTAAATAACATACCTTAGAAAGCATCATCAAAAGAATTTATCCTCCCTTGAATTTTGACCTTATTTACCTCACCTTCCCTCTGAAATTAGGCTTAGATATCCTTTGGTTACCTAAGTCACCTGTAGATATTCAATATGCTCAAGTGTGATTAAAATGAGAGAGCCTTGCCTCTTATTTATACTTTCATGTAGCTTCCTCAATGGGTTACCTTTTAACCATCTT
>JASDQU010208127.1:0-12587 GCA_032191745.1 Picea mariana | reverse complement strand
ATTCACTTTGACTTATAATACACTCATCACTTCACTTTATTATTTACCTTCTAAAATCTCTTAAACCACTTGGACTACTTTGACCTTTTGGGGCTTCTAGATGACTCACGAGGGTTCTCCAACTTCACATGGAAATAAATCTCTAACCATGAGGAGTTATGTGAAGTTCCACATACCACTGGAGATGACATGACATGTACTATCCATATATAATATTCTTACCTGCAAATATATCAAAACACATACCATTATCCATCAAACAAACTTGGGTCCATTACCTAAACCTTTCTCCAACTTCACGTGACCATAACTCTCTAACCGTGAGGAGTTATGTGACGTTCCACATACCACCGGAAATGGCATGACATGTAATATCCTTATGGAATAGTCTTACCTACAAGTATATCAAAACTCATACCATTATCCATCAAACAAACTTGGGTCCATTACCGAAACCATTGTGCTACCAGACTTTATTCAAGGGTTGACATCAATGACAATCAATTCATTTAATCAACAATAACTTCACCCCTATTTACACTACTGTCCAAGGATGTAGATTATTGTTGTACCCTAAACTACCAACAAGCTTTTGAAACAATAAAAGAGAAACTCTCAACTAATCCTATGTTACAATGACCTAATTGGAATATTCTATTTCACATTCACACTGATGCATCAGACAAGTTTGTAGGAGTCGTTTTAGGACAAGATGAAGATAAAAAACCTTATACAATTTATTTCATAAGAAAAAATTTAGATGGTGCATAACTTAACTACACTATTACATAAAAGGAATTGTTAGTAGTAGTTCATGCTCTCAATAAATTCATACACTATGTTATAGGGTATAAATATTTTGTACATACATATCATTCTGCCATTAGATACTTGATGAACAAAGTTGGCATAAATGGCATAATGATTAGATGGCTTTTTTTATTAAAACAATTTGATCTAACCATTCTTGATAATCCTACAAAGCAAAATGTAGTTGCATATTTTTTGTCTAGGTTGACTATTCCTACTAAAGAATACATGATTGATGATTGATTTCTAGATGAGCACTTATTTCCCATATTAACACAAAATCCCTAGTTTGATGATATAGAAAATTGTTTGACAACAGAGAAGCTCCCTCAACATTTCTCTGACAGGGAGAGATGGAAAATTATCCGGAAGAGTTAGGCCAATGCAGTTTAGTTTTCGAAGTCAAAATGGGGTGTTACATGCACCCATAGAAACTTCATCCTAAAGTTATAGTAAAAGACGTGTGGGATAATATTTACCCATGGTATCTTCATCCTCCCAAGTATCATATCTTGGGCTATACTTGTCCTATAGGACCTTAACATAGTCCACCAAGTGGTTCCTAAGATGTCAAACCTTATGGTCCAATATACCTAATGTTGATTTTTTGATGTAACTACATAAGATATTCTTTTGTATTTGTATTGGTAAAACCTCGATAAGGTTATTGTAATCTTATTGCATAAATCAACTAAAAAAATATTATTATTTTATTGTTATCCTTAATGTAAAAGTAAAATGGGTCCTCTTAGGGTTGCGTCTTTTCAGGAGTCAAGTTATGTGTATAAATAGACATCGATTTCCTCTAATTTGTATACACATACAACTCACTTTCTCTTGTGTATTTGGAGCATAACAAAGGAGGTCTAGCGCATGAGGTATTGGTTTCTTGGTATTTGGTATCTTGGTCTTGGTCTATTTGTGGAGAGATATAATGTGACATTGTACTAGTTGAAGGAATCTATAGTAAAGAATTGGTTCTTGGGTTTCTCCTCTATGAGGGTTTCCCAGGATATATCTTGTGTTCTATAATTGTTTATCTTTCATTGATCTTATTACATGCAATTGTTAATGAATGTTAAAGAAGATAACTGTAACTTATGAAATTATAACATGGTGTCTGAGAAAGCATGAATAGAATATAATTCACAAATATAGAAGACAAAAGGAACCATTTTTCTTGATAGTAGTGGTTGTCAGACAAGACAAGACCACCAGCAAGTGCGCCCTAGTGGAGCACATCTTTTCCTTGGATCGGATCTTTAGAATCCAGAATTTGTGATTTAGGGGTAGGATGACCATTGGAACTAATATTGATGAGAACATGGATGGAGTTGACAACTTCAGAACCTAGAGGTACAAAGTATCCCTCCTCCTAGAAGAACATGATCTAGAGAAGTTCACTAACGAAGAAGTTTTAGGACTAGAAGGAGATTAGGATAAATCAAAGCACAAGAAGGATATGGTCAAATCAAATAGGATTATTGTAGACTCCATTAAGGACCATATTATTCATCACATATCTTAATTATCCACTCCAAAATAAATAATGGATGCCTTAACCTGATGGTTTAAAGGAAACAACATCAACCAAAAATTGACCTTGAAAACTCAGTTAAACAACGCGAGGATGCATAATTCAGAAACTATCCACTCTTACTTCTCAAGAGTGAACCAGATCAAGGATAATATAAAATCCATTGGTAATATAGTGAATGAAGAAGAAATGGTGATGACCACCTTGTATGGCCTCCCAAGGTCATGGGATGCATTTATTCAAGGGATATGCTCAAGAAGGAAGCTACCCAAGTTCAGTAGGCTATGGGAAGATTGCAACCAAGAAGAAGCAATGATAACAACAAGAGAAGAGAAGATGATAGATAATGATAAAGCCCTAGCCACTCACACTAGGAAAGGAAAGAGAAATAAAGAACCCTCATCACCCAAGAATTTTCATAAGGGCCAAAGAAATAACCCAAACATCAAATGTTTCTATTGTTAGAATATTGGACACAATGCTAGGAAGTTTTCCCTCATTCAGATACCAAGGGAAAAGAAAGGAGGTAAAAGGAATCATGTTCATACAACTAAATATGGTGAGCCACCCAATACGTTTGCAAGGGAAGATGAATCAATTGATGAGGAGTATTTTCTTATCTCATCCCTTACAGGAACTGTCACTCATGGAAGTGACATTTGGCTAGTGGACAATGGTGCTTCCAAGAACATGACAGGTTATAAAGAATCCTTTTCTAACCTTACTCATAAGGATTCACCGCAAAAGGTGAAATTGATAGATGACCATCAATATCTGATCAAAGGAGTAGGATAATCCTCCTACAAGTTAGACTCAGGAAAGCCAATGAAGATGAAGGAAGTTCTCTATGTTCCTGGATTGAAAGAAACTTCTCTCGATTTCAACATTGGATGAGAAGGGTTAGGGAGTTGAATTTGTTGATGGAAATGTTCTTAGGTTTCCTATAGGGAATACTTTTTATGATGCTATGGTGATTGGAGTTCAAGAGGGAGGACTCTACAAATTGAAAACACGATCGAATTCAACATTAATTCATGACATTGCAAATCCTAGTGAATTATGGCATAGGCTATTTTCTCACCTATATTACAAGGCCCTACCGGGTGTGAGAAATATGGTGATGGGACTACCATAGATCTAGGAAAAACCAGACGACGTGTACAAAGGTTACACAGAAGGAAATAACGTGAAGCACTCATTTCCCAGTAGTGACAACAAAGCCAAAAGAGTATTGGACATCATGCAATTAGATGTGAGTGGACTAATGTCATCAAATTCACTAAGAGGGTATGTATATTATGTGTATTTTAATGATTATACTCATGTAAAAATTGGATCTATTTGTTGAAGGAAAAGAATGAAGTATTTGGAAAATTCAAAGAATTTAAGGCACTGGTAGAAAACCTGACAGAGCGGAAGATAAAGAACTTGCAATTAGATAATGGAGGATAATTAACTTCATAGGAATTAAAATAATATTGCAAGGAATATGGGATTAAGAGGGATATTTATCCTCCCTACAATCCTCAACAGAAAGGTGTATCAAAAAGGAAGAATCAGACGATGATGGAAGCAGTGAAGGCTATGATCCATGATCAATATCTACCTATGCATCTGTGAGCATAAGCAACAAAGACTGCAGTGTATGTGTAGAAGAAAAGTCCCCACAAATTACTTGAAAACAAGACACTAGAGGAGATGTTTTTAGGAGAGAATTCAGAAGTTAGCCATCTAAGGATATTTGGATGCCCCATATTCGTGCATGTACCCAAGGAAAAGAGGAAAAAATTGGATCCATCTGGAAAGAATGGCATTTTTTTGGTTACAGTCACACATCAAAGTAATACATGATATAAATTCCTGGTCACCGAAAAGTTGAGATTAGATGAGATGTCACCTTCAATGAGAGCGTATATTTTAGCAAATCAAAACATGATTGTGAAAAAGAGGTTCATGGGGAGGAGAATAAATTTAATAGAGTTCTAGAGGTAGAAGCAGTTGAACCAAAGTAAGTCATTCATGAGGATAATGACATGGCAGAACCTCAGAGGCCAACATAGATGCCTTCTCACAAGAGAAGACCATCTTGGGAACAAGATCTCATCATAGATGCATAAATATATGGTTCCCTAGAAAAATATCTCAGGGAAAGTAAGAAGTCGAAACAATATTCCAACTATGTGGCATGTTTGTGTGATATCACAGACGCAGAACCATCCAATTATGAAGAGGCCATGGATGGATGCCATGGGGGAGGAATATCAGTCCATAGTAAAGAATGATGTATGGGACGTGGTCCCCAGACCGAAGGAAAAATCAATAGTAAGTTAAAAATGGATCTACAAAAGAAAACATGTATCTGATGGCAGTATTGAAAAGTGTAAGGCTAGATTTGTGGCTCGGGGATTTTCTCAGAAGGAGGGCATTGACTATGAGGAGAAATTTTCTCCTGTGGCGAGATATACCTTGATAAAGACTATAATTTCATTGGTTGCAATAATGAAATGGAAGGTGCATCAGATGGGTGTGAAGACAACATTCTTGAATGTTGACATAAAAGAGGAAGTATATGTGGAGCAGTTGCAAGGGTTTGAGGTACATGACATGGAGACACATGTGTGAAGATTGAAGAAGGATTTATATGGATTAAAGTAGGAAACTGAAGCATGGTATGACAGGATCAACAGGTTTCTGACAAGATTAGGATTTACAAAGAGAAGTGAAGATACTAACCTTTAATTTAAGGTTGTGGATGATGGTCTGGTAATATTAATGTTGTATGTGGATGACATGTTTCTAACAGGTATGGAAAATCTCTTCTCAGAGTGTACGGGAAAATTGGCTATTGAGTTTGAGATGAAATATCTCAATATGATGCATTACTTTTTGGGTCCCGAGGTATGGCAGAGACAGGATGAGATATTTCTGAATCAAGGGAAGTATGTAGTGGAAATTAGGATGTTGGATTGCAAGGAAATGACTACACCTATGGTATCAAATTTGAAGTTGTTGTAGGTTATGACTTCAGAGACTGTGGACGTTTCTTTATATAGGTAGATGGTGGGTTTGTTGATTTACTTAACACACATGAGACTAGATATATGTTTTTCTATGAACCTGAGTCAGTATATGGAGTAGCCTAGGTAGGTTCATTTGGTCGCAGAAAAACATGTGATAAGGTACCTTAAGGGTACATTGGATTATGGTCTTAGGTATGTGATAGACCATGATTTTGGGTTATATGGATATTCAGAATCATATTGGGTCTAAAATATACATAATCAAAAGAGTACTTCAGAATATTGCTTCAGTATA
This sequence comes from Picea mariana, assembly GCA_032191745.1. NCBI lineage: Eukaryota > Viridiplantae > Streptophyta > Pinopsida > Pinales > Pinaceae > Picea > Picea mariana. The sequence continues at coordinate 6,925 of JASDQU010208127.1, read as the reverse complement.
GGATCTAGTATGGTTTCATGGACTAGCAGGAAGCAGTCATGTGTAACACTCAATACGGCTGAGGTTGAATATGTGGTAGCATGTGTAGCATGTAGAGAAGAAGTGTGGCTTTAGAAGATACTTTCTGGGTTATTTGGTCTCAAACTGGAGGCCACCTGCATTTGGTGTGACAACTAGAGTTGCATGAATTTGTTAGAGAATCTGGTGTTCCATGACATGTCGAAGCATATCGAGATAAAATATCACTGTATCAGGAATATGGTGCAGAGGGGAGTAGTGAGGCTCCAATATGTCACTATTGAGGATCATGTTGCAGACATGTTTACCAAGCCACTGTCGAGTATGAAGTTCGAGCACTTCAGGGACAAGATTGGCGTGGTCCCCCTTTAGAGGGAGTGACAAGTTACAGATGCATTGTGGGGTAGTGGATGTCCTGGGGACATGCTGTAGCTATTTGATATCTACCCACAAGCCTTGGATGCATTGGCTATGAAGTCATAGGGGTGCACATGATGAGGTATAGATGCATTGCGAGGTAGTGGATGCCATGGTGACATGTTGAATCTATTTGAGAGCTACCCATGGGCCTTGGATGCCTTGGTTGTGAATTTATGTTGTACTATGGATATCCAATGATGTTCAACAATCAATGGTCATGAGCTCGTGTGGCAACAAAGAATACATTCCTAGTTAAGAGGGAGTGTTGATATTTTGATGTAACTACAAAATATATTCTTTTGTATTTGTATTGGTCAAACCTTGAGAAGTTTATTCTAATCTTATTGTATAAATCGACTCAAAATAAATTATTATTTTATTGTTATCCTTATTGTAAAAGTAAAAAATGCCCCTCTTAGGGTTGCGTCTTTTTGGGATTCAAGTTATGTGTATAAATAGAGGTTAAGTTCCTCTCATTTGTATACACATACAACTCACCTTCTCTTGTGTATTTGGAGCATAGAAAAGGAGGTCTAGCACATGAGGTCTTGGTTTCTTGGTATATTTGTGGAGAGATATAACATGAAATTGTATTGGTTGAAGGAATCTATAGTGAATAATTGGTTGTTGGGTTTTCTCCCCCATGAGGGTTTCTGAGGATATATCTCATGTTCTATAATTGTTTATCTTTCAATGATCCTATTACATGCAATTGTTAATGAATGTTAAAGAAGATAATTGTAACTTATAAAATTATAACACCTAATGGTTTGACCAAGATGGTTTCATTGTCTGAAACCTGCAATTACTTCTAGTTAAGTATATGAGATTCATCAACTACATAATTTCATAACATATATACATAAAAAACATCATGAGTTTTACACGAGTGGGATGGAAGTACAAGACAATAGGCAACTGGTCCAATTCTTTCCCAAATTTTAAATGACACTATAAATAAAGGTGTCAACTTTGTCCCATTTCTAAACTAAATGGTACTATTATTAGATCTTATATGAATACAAACTTGATCTCTTACTTTATAACTTCAGTCAGTCCTATGTGTATCAACATGGCTCTTATATATATCATGTGCTTCCTTTAATCGTTTCCTAATCTGAATCATTTATGCTTCCATATCTTGAATCAATTTTGGGCCTACTATCACTCATTCCTCTAAAATGTTCCAACTCAATGGATTCATCCATGTCCTTCCATATATATATTGATAAGAAGGAATCCCATTTGAGCTATGGCAAATTTTACTGTAAGCAGTCTCCACCAAAGGTAAGGAATTTTCTCAATGGGTTTAGTTATCCATAACATATATCCTAAGCATGTCTTCAATCACTTGATTTACTCTTTTTGATTTCCCATTTTTTTTAATATGGTATTCTATTCTCTCGTTCAACTAAGTCCCAAATGTTGAATACAAACTTTTCAAAACCTTGATGTAAATTAAAAGTCTCTATCCGAGATGGTCTTCTTGGGAGACCCATGGAGACATATAATATCGGTTATAAATTCTTGTGCCACATCAATGACATCATAAATTTCCTCGATTAGAATAAAATGATCACTTTTGGCCAGTTTATCAACTACAACCAAAATGGCATTATGTGTTTACGATGTGAGATGAAATCCCACGACAAAATCCATGGAAATGACTTACCATTTGGACATAGGAATGCCATGCAGTAGTAAGAGTCTTACTAGGTGTTGATGATGAGCCTTTACCCACTAAAATTCAAAACATTTAGAGATAAATTGTACAACATCACCCTTCATTCCTACCCAAAAGAAAAACTTCTTTATGTATGAATATATTTTCCTCACATTAGGATGTGCAGAGTAAAGTTCCCTATGGGATTCATTGAGGATAGTGATTTGAATATCTCTTTCCTCAAGGATGTACATCCTCCCTTGAAATCAAAATAATCCATATACCTCAAGAACATACCCTTTTAACTTAGGGTCTAACTTCCTCTCATTATAGAGTGTTGATGTAACATTTAATTACCAACTATCTCAAGTTGTACTAACATTCAGTCCCTCAAATTGACCTTTAAGGGAACCAAGGAGAAGATTTGTGACCTTCTACTTAGGGAATCAACCACTACATTCTTCTTTCCCTTGATGTACAAAATTACAAAAGCGTACTCACTCATAAATTCACTCAATCACCTCTTCCTAGAATCAATATCCCTTTGCATGAAGAGATGCTTCAAGCTTTCATGATCAATTTTGAGCATAAAGATTCACCCTACAAGATAATGCCTCCAAATATTTAGAGATATTATCACTGCTTCCAACTCTTAATCATGTGTGGCATAAATCCCCTCATGAATTTTCAACTTACAATATGCATACGTTATTACTCCCTCATCTTGCATTAATGTAACACCCAACCACTGCTTTGAGGAATCTGTGTAGATTGTGAAGTCTTTATCCATATTAGGCACTCATACAATCAATGCTCTAGCTAGTAATATATTAATCTCAATGAATGTGGCATTTCATTTCTCAGTCCACTCATATTTGATTCCCCTTGCATTAAAAGGTAGTGATGGGTTTTGCAATCGTTGATAACCCTTCCACAAACATTTGATAGTACCTAGCTATCCCAATGAAGATTTTCACCTCATGATCATTTTTTGGTAGCCTTCACTTTTTAAAGCTCCACTAAAATTTCTTCCCCTGAAATAATATGACCAAGATATTGAATCTCTTTCTGAAAGAAATAACATTTAGACAACTTTCCATACAATTTGTGTTCCCATATGAATGAAAACAATAACTACAAGAGCTCCTCATGTTCCTTTTCATTCTTGGAATATATGAGAATATCAAGTCTAAAAAGGCATGCACAAAGTTGTCAAAGTAGCTTAGAAATACATTATTCATGAGGCTCATGAATACAATCGGTGCATTGGTCAAACTGAATGGCACCAATATGAAATCATAGTTCTCAATATGACTCTAAAAAGTGCTTATAGGAATGTCACATTCCTTAATCCTTAGCTAGTGATAACCTAATCATAGATCAATTTTTGATAAAAATTGTACCCCTTTGATCTTATCAAAGATATCATTTATTTAAGGTATAGGGTACCTATTCTTCACTATATCTCTGTTTAAATCCATGTAATCTATGCACAAATGCAAGGAAATGTCCTTCTTTAAAAATATTACTAGTGCACCCCATGGAAAAACACAAGGCCTAATAATCCCTAAGTCTAGCAATTCCTTCAGTTATCTGCAACTCACAAAGTTCTAGAGACCTCATCCTATAAGGTGTCTTGTAAATTGGCTTCGCAACTAATTTAGATCAATAGTAAAATCAAGCTCTCTTTCAAGAGGTAACCTTGTCAACTCTTTGGGAAAAACATCTTTGAATTCTGATAAAACTAGGTATTGGTCTAAGGAGGGTCTTTGTCCATCACTTACTGCCTCTACTACATACAACCAACATCCTTACCTTAGGAAATGTTTTAATTTCAATATTGAGATGAAATGTAGAGACACCTTCCTCTTAATACTATGGATCTCAATTTTCCTTCCATCATCGTCTAAACAAAGAACTATTTTCTAAAAGTTGTCTAAGAAAGATCGATGAGCTTCTAGCTATTCCATACCAATAATTAGATCATAGTTCCCCAAGGAAATGATGTACACCTTTAACTTAGTACTACAAACCCCCAATTCTATAAAACACTTCTAAACACTAGGTCTTACTGATTTCTTTACCCTAGAATCCATCTCGACCAATTTAAAATAATCATTCTCATAGGCTACCAACCCACATTTATCTAATGCATATGGAGAAATGATATTATCTTTTGCATCATAATGTAACAAAATTTTAACTTTAACATTGTTTGTTTTACCTGATGACTACACTAGGATGGATTGATGATTGATTTAGATGTTATTAAATGTTGCATATATTTGGTTGTTACTATATACCTTTCTTCCCTAGGCCTTTCCTTGTTTGTGCATGGTGTCAGATTGTAACTATGGGTAGTAACACTACTAATGAGGTTCCCCACATCCCCAAAAATAAATGTGGGATGGATTTTGCATGATATTCTATGGACACCTTTGAGATGGGTTCCTTCCCTTGGAACACCCACCCTTGCTAAAAGATCCCCTTGAATTCCTTGGACTTGCGCGAGTCCCTTATGATGCTTAGGATACCACACTCGCTACCATTGAAACACTTGTTGCAACAACTCTAGGTGAAACTCTGTTTCCATAAGGAAGTGGCTATAATTTAATCCCCTAGAGAAGGTCCAAGGGGCCTTCCCCACAAGCCCCTACTACTATGGAATGAAATATCTTATGCCCCCTCTCTAGTCCCCTTTGGTATCTAAATTTTTTTCTACCTGATGGACATTTTTCATTGCTTCAAAAAATGAAGATGGTTTCCAGTTTCGCATAAGGGTCCTAATCTCATGATTCAACCCATACAAATATTATATCATATTCCTCCATTTCTTGAACTCCCTGCACCAAGGCATGAAATTTTCATATTTGTTACTTGTTACCCCCTCACTCCTAGGGGTAAGTAGAGGATATTTTTTTCTCCATGATCCACATTCCAGATAAAAATTCTAATGAGGCCATTTTAAAATCTCCACAAACTGTTACCCATAGATTCCTTACATTACATGCTCATATCAACTCACCCATGTGACATGGTGAATTATGCATTGATGTATATTCTTATGACACTTCATATCAAGTGATAATGTCAATGTTTAGTGCATGCAAATGATGGTCATTGGTTGAATTGGATAATGAATCATAATGCTTTGAATTTATACTTTTTTCCTTGTTTCACCTTAGTGGTCATCATCATCTCCTATTCAAGTCTTTTCACTCTTGGAAAAAATTGTACTACTAAGGCGTGTCTTAATGGAGGTAACATGTCCACATCCTTTATCATGCATAACATTTTGCATCTGTCCTTTCTCTGTTTTTCTTTATTTTGGGTTGGTTTTTAAATGTATCCCAAAAAGTTCCATGCTTCATAATCCCATGAAAATAAGGGGCTTGAATACCCAAGGTTGATATAGCTTTATAAAAAAATGATATAGAAAGAGAAAAAGCCCTAATTGAAAATGCATGGAAAATAAACAAACAAGAAAAAAAAAGTATTAAAAACCAAGAAAGAAATGAAGCATGAGATATACCCCCTTGCTAAAAGTTTATCACCCCAAGTCCTATGCAATGAATGCATACCTTACAAAATGACTTGTAAAATCAAATGTCAAAATCCAAAAAAGGTTAAAGCAATAAAGAAAAAGGTAAATAGGGGTTTGGAAAGACATAGTGCCGAGGAAAGGGTATATCATTTCCTAAGTGCTACCTATACAAAGGCCCTCATGAGGATGATTATCATACATATCATTGCATGTCAATGACATAGACCCCATGAAGAAAAACCCATTCCATACCATATACCATTGCACATACTCCTTAATGGGTTCCTTGGGATGCACTTATTATCTTGGGTACTGACACATCTAATAGTGGGTAATAATGATCCTCACATGCCTAGAATTGGAAAATTGTATAAATTTGTAAGTTAGTGTGAAGTTTGAAGAGGAATATTTACTACTGGAAGATTCAATGGGTGTGGCCAATGGCCGCATGGCTAGCCCTTTGGTTGTGTAACCATGGTTTCCATGGCTAGTATTGACCTTGGGCATAGCTCCTTTGTTTGGGTTTGGGTTTGGTTTAGGATTTGATTCATAAATAGGAGTTGAAAATGGTTATGTTGTGGTAGTAGGGTATGGTTGGTGTGGTCCATGGATCCATGGCCGAGTGCCCAAGAGAACGACCATGGTTTCCATGGTCGACCCTAACCTTCCACGGTTTGCTTCATGTTTCTTTTTTTGTAACTTATTTATTTTGATTATGGTTTATTATATATATATATATATATATATATATATTCTTGTTTTTTGTCTCTCTAACAATTAATTTTGTTTATCTCTTTCTTTGGGCTTTTATAGGTGAACAAGTTGGTTTTTTACAAGTGGATAAGTTCTCCCTTCATGAACATTTTGAGATTTTTAATTACACATTGCTCCTTCTCAAGCTTCTAGGTATTTCCCATAGGGTTATGTATATGTTCATTTATTTGGCTTGCAAATTTTTCTACCATGCATTATGGAACTTTGTTCCAATTATGTATTGTATATTTGTTTTTCAATTTTCATGAAGCTTAACCAATGTTCCTTCGTAATAAATGGATTTTGTTTTCAATCATTTTATGTCCAATTTAAGTTTTCGTTTTGAATTTCTTAATTTGTATAGGAAACTAAGAATTTATATATGTATTTATAGTAATTATAAAGTGTGATTGTGGCCCTTAAGGATTTAGTTTTCAAACTAGGGCTCTGATACCATGTGTGACACCCCTTCTAAGTATAATGGTGTTATTAGCTGTGATCATATAACCAATGGACTATTTTATGTG
>JASDQU010208125.1:0-14244 GCA_032191745.1 Picea mariana | reverse complement strand
TTTTATTATGATAATGTTTTTTCTTTTTCTTAAGCTTTTTAATTGTTTTGTGATTAAAGCAAAATAGAAAACTATTTTTAAAAGAAATACCTAACCTGTCATTACTGCACTCTATTGTTAGTGAATTTATTCTGGTGCACAAAATATGGAATTGAATATTAATTTCACCCTTAAAATATGGTGATGGATATTTACACGTGAAAGCTGGAAGGCAACCAGGTGATAAAATCTAAAACACATCCCGATGCTTTAAATGCATATCGTGGGAATCTCAAGAGAGAACCCTTATCTCCAGGGAGATATGCAACAATAAAGTTGCTATCCAATTAGCAGTTCAATGCAGACCTATCGTGGATAATCTTCAATCCTAATATCTTATATTCCATTTGAGCCTCTTCCAGATGCTTCCATCCTCATCGAATTGAATGTCGTGATCGCTTTCTTAGGAGTAGATCTCAACTTCCTGAATCCAATCTATAGATATCGCTAGGGGTTGGAGTTAGGTGCTTCATTTCTGAGGAGGCGGTTGGTTTCAGGGAAAGTATAGAAAGAAACAGATTATATTCTCTCATTTTAGCTCTCTCAAAACTCAATTTTTGATCTGATATGATCTTAGCCCCCACCCATATTCACATCCAAAGTTACATTTTAATTTAAGAATATTTCCATTTTCACATTGGCTTCTAGGAAGGATCCTCTCGCCCACCCATTGAGAGACCAAATGAACCTACCCATTGATAGGAAATTCAGAACTATGACGAACCGACAGCAGGAACAGATCGACCTTCCCACCCACTTCATAGCTAAGTATTCTTCCTTGTCTATTCATTCATTGTTATGTGAATAGCTATCTCCAATGGTCCTTGTCTCTTGGTAATTGGGATATCCACACATATACCACTCAAAAAGGTGTGTTTTGTAAGTTTTCTTGCAACACTGTATTAATCCCATTGAACCGCCTTCGTTATAGGAAGACATCAGGAAATGCCAGTTTGGTGTAATCAAAACGTCATTTTGGGAACCCGTAAACATAAGCTTTTGTTCAACAAAAAAAGGGAAATAGAACACATTTCCTTTTTGAAAGTATGGGGTGAGATACGAGTCACTCGAACAAAGGGTGCACAAGTAGGCTCGAACATTATGGGAGAGGGACTTCTCACTCATCCTTCATAGGGTGAGGGTCGTCATCAGTTCAGGGGGTCTCCAAACAAACTAAAATACAGATCTATGTGTTTATGCATTCGATCCCGCTACTTGAGAACTCGATCTAATATTTTTGTCCACTAGTCGATTCCAAGATAACCTCATTCACAGGAGGTGCCGAAAGACATGAAGGAGGCCTCATTGGGAGCCATTTTCGATATAACATAATTCCCACACGGTCAATGTCAGTCAGTCAAGAGGAGATTAGTACCAGGAAGGGGGTCCCAATTCCTATAGTTGATACCCGAAAGAGAGACATCATCAATCATAGCCCATAGCGGCCCCATACCCATAACCTTGACCTAGATAATATTCCTCGATTTAGACCTAGACCCTCAAACTGTACCCTAGACACGATACAAAGCCTTGGGAATGTGAGAGATTACCTAGACTAGATGGATGGAGGGAATGATCAAGCTTTATAGATTATTATTCACCATTTGAGTGAGGTAATCACAGCATGGAGTGGAGTTCTCGAGGGAGAGATACGAGAACGTGAGAGGATTGAATGTGATTAGTAAACCAATGGACAATCATTCTACCGAAGAGCTTGCCTGACCATAGAGATGAGGATACAAATGAATGGGGACTTTTTAATTGGACAAACTAATCCACAGCTTCATGTTTTAATGGTTTTATTGTTTTACAGGTTTCAGCGTGGGAAGTTAAACTTTAATCGAGAAACAAAGGCCTTTCACAATTCAATCAATCGCAAGCTTGACCTTTTCAGCGTGAATTTGTTATTTTACATTAAATAAAAACACAACTAATTTTATTTTTTTAAGTTTTGTTTTGGTTTTTAATTTTTATTTTTGTATCACTAGTTTAAAAAAACAAAATTGGAAATTTTAAGAAAAATTCAAATGAAATTTTTTAGCAAATGGGGATCCCAAGTCGAAAGTTAAAGCAATTTTACATGTTATTTTCCCTGAAAAATGTTAGAGACATCCTACCTTCTGATCCTCGAGATCACACGAAGTGTGGAGGAGAGCATAATTATTCAAAACTTAATGCAAAAAACTGAAAAATAACATCCTACCTACTCTATGCTAATTGGAATTTAGAAATTAATTACGTGTAATCAAATTTCAAATTTAACCATTTGCGTAATAGGAGCAAGAATATATTCACATGCAATTTCGAAAATTGAAAACTAAAATGTATAGAAGTATGTAAAATTAATTGTGGTAAATGTGATATAGAGAAATAAAGAAGAAAACATTGAATTGTCCTAATACTCGCTTGAAACCACCATTCAATGAGGCTTTTGTATGCGTGATTTCCATTCTGATTTAGCTTACTTGCATCCTCTTGTTTGTCCTCTTCAATATCCTATTCAAATAGTTGTTCCTCATTTGTTATACATGATTCTTAGAGTGTCGATTCTTCTTTTGCTTTAGGATGAGTGGCTAAGTCTTTGATTGTTGTCAATATCTCATCTTCTTGAGAAGATGAGATCCCGTTTTTTTCTAGGATTTGAGAGAGTTGTTCCAAGGTTATATTCATTCTAAAATCATCTTACTGGTATTCAAATCAGATACTACAAATGAAAAATTTGTACAAATCACTACAAGACATTACAAAACAATACTAGTACAAAAGTAATGTAAAATCATAGATAAATAGGTACAAAATCAAAAGAAAAATCGTATGAACGCAAAAACTAATTCATAATGAAGGAAATAAAACTTGCATAAAAGAAATAAAAGAAAGCAGTCTTGCAGTAAAATAAGCACACTGGAAGGAAAATAAATTGTGGGAAATTAAACACATTGTGTAGGAAAGAAAGCACGCTTGCAAGAAAGTAAATTGCAGGAAAGTAAACAGACCGAGAAAAGTAAACAAACTAATTAAAGTAAGAAAACTTGAAAAAAAAGTAAACACTCTTGCGGAAAGGGAACTACATGAATTTGGAGTGACCCATTAAAATAGATGTGTAGGTTCTTACCTCTCATCTTAAATTTTCTCATCCCCCTTGTTGTGTAAATAAAGGCAACCTACCTACCTAATCTCTAATCCCTTTAGCACCTCCCCGACAACAACGCCAAAATGTCGAGCGATTTATATGCTAATGAATTCGACATAAAATTGTAAACCCAAGGCTCATAGGATTCAAGGTGCAATAAAAGTATATGCAAGGTGAAAGTAAGCTAACCTAATGATTGAAAAATAAACACACAACTGGAATTGAATTGCAAGAAATAAATGAAAGCATGAAATTGCATAAATTACACCTAATTGAGAAAGCATGAAATTGAATTGCATGACATAAACGAAAGCATGAAATTGCATAAATTAAACCTGATTGAGAAAGAATGAAATTAGACAAATGAAAGACCATCTATAACATAAATAACAAATAACCAATGACAAACATATGTGATCTCACATAAAATCTATATTAAGAACTCAAAATAACAAATCTATTATGGAGAAATCAAAATGTTTACTCAAAAACATCAACTCTATTACAAAATGATGAAATCCATGACTAACTCATTATCTCAAGAGTAAAGACTAAGTACGCTCTTATTTTTCTTATCTTTCTCTCTTCTTCTCCTCCTCTCAAATGAGGACAGAGCCCTCTTATTTATACATGAGTGATTTCAAAAGAAGATAGGCAACTCATAATTACAAATCCACTTTTCTCTCAACCAATTCCACTTTTATCTCAACCAATTTTCTATAATTACAAAATACTTATCCCTTCAAATCCTCTCTTTTCTCTCAACCAATTTTCTATAATTACAAAACACTTATCTCACTTTTCTATCACAAATTCTCTCATGATATTCTTCCTTGAAATTAGCTTGAATTATCTCTTTCAAATTTTGAAAAGATGGAGAAAACATTCGAGAAGCTTTTGAATAATCCTTGGTTGAAAGATTAAAATATCCCTACATTAAAAAGCTCACACAAATCTTTGAGATATATATGAAAAATATATTGATTTCTAATATTTAATCATGAATTCTCTTTTAATACTAAAATGAATAAAGTGGAAAATAATAAGGTTAAACCCAAATGTATTCATGAAAAGAGTATAATGAATGGTTAAATGAAGTGATAGAATGTGAGCAATGGAGAAAGTAAAAGAGGATGAAAGTGCGACACTTATGAGACTCAACAGAGGCCCAACTGGAAGGAACTTAGTTTCTCGGTTCCGAACCATTCTGACACAGAGTTATGTAACTCATTCACTTCTCATGATTATATATTAATAGAAATACTCTTTTCTCATCCAATTAATATCTTGCAAATATTTGAATTATTATTCCATTGGTGTATTTGTTATGAATGTTGATGGATTATTCTATTGAATGTGATAACATCATATATTATCACCATATGCTTGTGTTGCTTGGTTGTTGAGGACTAGTTGCAGGTATATTGCTTTGAGTCAAGTTCTCAACGATAGACTTCATCGAATGTCTGGACGAGGTAGGCCTCTTATCTTTTCTTGTTAGCATATTTGTTTATATAGCATACTTCATACTAGGGTTGATTTCTTCATTCATTTCTATTTTTTGTGGTTTACCCCTAGCCATAGATATATTTTCCTCGTAACAAGTCATGTGGGCCCCATTTGGGTAAGTTAGTACATCAAATTCTCAGGGTCATAACTTTTGCATATGATATTTGTTTTAGGCGCACGATAGACCGTTCGAAAGGTCTATCCAAAGAACACACATTTTTGTGCTATATATTAAAGGTCATTTTCGACTGTGGCGAGCCCTAAAAACATTATTTAGGGCCTCAAAATGGCCCTACAAGTCATGGACCCAAAAACTGGGAAAACAAAACTACCAAACTGGAAAAATATCAAAATGAACTAGTTGGAATAGGTGGGAGGCCACTTTCATCCATATGGATCAATCCTCCCCCCTTAAGAAGCAATGGTCTATATTGTGCTGAGTTCCCACATCAGATGAGGAAATTTCTATTGAATTTGTCCCCTGGTGAGCGACTTGCCTTGATGCAGGAGTTGCCCTGCTTTGACAACTCGATAAAGTTGGATCCTTTGTTGTCAGCTGCCCTTGATCTGTGTGTCCACAATATGATCACTAGATGCCCATTTCATGTAGTCAGGGTTGAGATTTGTTGGTGTCAACTACTATGTTATCTCCTAGGTGTCCAATAATGGTGGGAAATATGGTCGAAGGAAAGCCACGTTGAAGATTGGGTGCAGGCCAAGGAAAGGGGGAATATTGAGCACAAAATTATTTTCACCCACAGCCTTGGTGATGGTGTATGGCCCATACCAGAGTGGGAGAAGCTTCCGATGGGGTCCTATAAGGTGTTCTTTCTGCAAGTGAAACCAAACATTGTCGCCCACCTGAAACTTATGTGGCACTCGGTGTTGATCCTGATGTTGCTTATACTTAGCATTGGACTTCTATAAAATATCTTGAACCTATTCAAGGATCTAATGGATTTGCTCAATAAACCGGGTGGATTTGTCAGCTTCTAGTAGAGTAGGGGATGCGTCGGCTGAGGTTGTCACCAGGGGTAGTGCAACATCCATGGGGCCCAATGGTTGGAATCCCAAACCCACCTAAAATGGGATGTGGCCAGTTGAGCTATGAAAGGCTCAATTGTAGCTATGTTGGACATAGGGAATATCATCATCCTATCTGCAAGGGTGCTTGGAATTGTACATATGCATAATATGTATTATCATCTGATTGACGACATCAGTTTGGCCATCTATCTGGGGGTGGAAGGAAGTGGATTTGATGAGCTTGGTATCCAGCAGTGACTAGAGGCTTGACTAGAATGTACTAAGGAACTAGCTGCCCTGATCTGAGACAATGGTTTATGGGATCCCAAAGTGTACCTATATGCATTGAAAGAAGAGCTTGGCAGTGGCCTTTGCAGTGATGTTCTTCTTGCAGGCGACTATAATCACCATCTTGGAAAAGCAATTAACAACCACAAAAACAAATTCATTGCCCCTCTTGGTGGACTAGAGGCCCAACATGTAGTCCATTGAGATGGATTCCCATGACTTGTCAGGAGTAGGAAGATGGGTGTACATGCCATGTTTCTTATTGGTCAATTTGGAAATAGCAAAGCCAGTGCAGAACCTGATATACTTGTCAACATCCTGTCGAAGTTTCAGCTAGTAGAAATGTTTCTGCAGCACTGCCACTTTATTTTCGATGCCAAAGTGACCTACCACCTAACTGTATTGAGATTCCCAAATCATATTCATGTGCTCGCTTGATGGAACAAAGAGATGTACCATACGGCACATCAGCCTGTCATGAATATGGAAATTAGTGACCACTAAGATTTCTCCCAACATTTGGTAGGTGGTGGAGAAGTCAAGGTCTATCTCATAGAGGTGGGGCCATCTAGGCGTCTCATGGCCGCAAGAGTCTAGCATCCTGGTGAGTGTCGTGAATGGAGGTCGGTTGAGGAAATCACTAACTCAGTTGGTACTTCCTCTTTTATACTTGATGTTGAGGTGGAACTATTATAAGTATGTGGACCACTTCTGATGGACGTCATTCTACAATTTTCCTTGGGCCTACATGGACTATAGTAGCTTGTGATCAGTGTGGATGACTGTCTCCTTCTCGAGAATGTAATGTCTCCACTGGCAGAAGGATTGAAAAATGGAGTGCATTTCTTTGTCATAAGTAGGGTACTTATGGACATCATCTGATAGTGTCTCACTATGATATGCCACAGGGTGGTCATGTTGAGTCAGAACGACGCCCACAACATAGTTTGAATCATCTGTCTCAATCTCAAAGGGATGTTGCAGGTCTGGTAATGAAAGTATTAGGGATGAAAAAAAATGTTGTTTCAAGTCATCGAAGGCTTGTTGTTGGGATGGACCCCACACAAATGTTTCCTTACCAACACCCCTAGTTACTTGGTTGAGGGCCCATGCGATATGAAAGAATCCCAACAAAAACCTATGATAGAAATTGGCAAGGCCCAAGAATCTTTGAAGCTCAATGAGTGTGGTTGGGGCTAGCCAGTCACAGATGACCTGGATCTTGGTTGTATCCACATGCAAACCATGTTGATTAACGATGTAGCCTAAGTAATGGACCCTGTCCATGTAGAAGGATCATTTTTACAACTTTTCATATAGCTTGTGCTACTGCAAGGTGTGTAGAACCTATTGAATATGTTGCAAGTGTTCCGTCCAAGTATTGTTGTAGATGAGGATGTCATCTAGATACACCACTACAAAATTACTGGTGAAAGGTCACATGATATCATCCATCATCCTCACAAAATGTGTTGGATCATTTGTCAAACCAAAGGGCATGACCAACCATTCAAAAAGACCTTCTTTTGACTTGAAGGTTGTCTTCCATACATATGTCTATTCTATTGGGACCTGGTGGTAGCAAGAATTTAGATCAATCTTACTGAAGTATTTGGCCCACGTGAGCTGATCAAGGAGGTCGTTGATTCGGGGAATCGGGTATCAGTTATGGACTATGATTTTATTCAGGGCTCAGTAATCAATGTAGAGTCATTAGGTCTCATATTTCTTCTACACCCGTATGATTGGGCTCCCACAAGGTGATGAGCTAGGACGGATGTTCCACTTTTGGAGTAGTTCTTGGATCTGCCTCTTGATCTCCTCATTTTCTAATAGAGAGCGATGGTAGACTGGTCCATTGGGTAGTGGTGTGTCTAGGATCAGATCAATGGGATGCTTGACCTTGCAGTTTATATGTACCCCAGTAGGAGAGGAGAAGATATCTGAGTATTCTTCCATGACATTATCCACTTTCTTCTATTGTGAAGAGAGATCGGTCGTGGAGGCCCTTGATGTGGCTGTGATTTTTCGATTACTCTGAGAGCGAATCATGAAGAAGAAAAATTTACCAGTTTGAGACATGACCTTCCTGCATTTCTTGGAAAATATCAAGGCAATATCACTAGGAGGGACTGCCTCGAGTATCTTGCACAATTTTCTATTAAAAGTAATAATAACACTACGAGGCCTAGACACATATACAACATGATGTTTCCATAAATAATTTTGGCCCAAAAGAACATTATAAAATTCAAGAGGAGAAACATCACACAATACTTTGTCTTTGAAGGGATTGATGTCGTACGATAGTCGACACTATTGACTGACACAGAGATTGCTTCCTTGGCGGAGCCATCCAATGGTGTAGGGTTGCGGGTGCAGTGTTTTCGGTAGGGCCGACCGCTTGATGACCTCTACTGAGATGAGGTTATTTTGGCTACCACTATCAATGATAAAGTGTAGCAGGGTTCCTTTTACCCACATCTACAAATGGAAAAGGCTCTCTCCTTCTTCTAGCTCGTCTGATTCACCAGGCTTAAACTTGGTGGTAGAAACAATGGCACTGGGTTCCGTGTCAATGATTCATTTTCCCCTTTATGGATATGAATCAGAGTCAGAACCCACATCTGATTTAGAGGCTTTCACTTAGGCCATCAATGACTGATTTGAGTGACAATCAGCAGTGTTATGCCAAGGGCTCTTATGGAAGTCACACCACTTCCCAGTATCCTTGTTTGTCTTTCTGATGTCCTTCTTTGCTTGCGGCCTGGAATGGTTGTCTTGATACTATCCATATTTGATATTTCCTTTGTTATATAGGTTGGGGTCGCCCTTTCCTAGTTTTTTCTGTGAGGGGTTCCCAGGCCCAAATTGTCATGTCTTTTGTTTGAGCTTCTTCTTGATTTTGATGACATATTGGTAGGCTGCGCCCAAGGACGAGATGTCCAAAAATTCCATTTCGGTATGGATTTGTCTATGTAGAGCACCATGATACTTGAGCACCACGATACTTGAGCACCAAATGTCACTCTAAATCTTTGATACCCATCTTGGTGTGGAGGGTATGGAATATATTTATGAAATCTGGCACTGCTTGGTCTCATTCTTTTCGCAGTATGGTCAATTTAGTATACAAGTCATGATAACTTCCAACATGGTAATGTTGTTCCTTAACAGCATCCCTGAAGGATTCCCATGTGGCTGCGATTGTAAATAATGAGGGTTCCTTTGTTTCCTTTTTTTCATAGAAATATTCCCACCAATCTTTGACATCGGGAATGGCTTTGAGGAGCGCAAAAGTAATTTTTTCTCTATTTGAAAAGTTATGGACAAAAAAATACCCTTCTAGTAGATTCAACCACTTGTCTACAACATATGCATCTATCTGAACTTCAAATATAGGAATATTGAAGTTTATTTGTACCTTGAAGGGGGCGGTGCCTCTGCTCAAGGAAGATACATCGACTATTGGTAGTCGTCGAAGGATTTGCGTGAAATTATCTATCATCTTGTTCCTCTGCTGCATGAGGGATTCCTCAAACAATATTTTGAAAGGATCTCTTGTCCCATCATCTTTATTTTCTCCTTCCATGAGAGGTCGTTTGGGCATGTGAGAGCTTTTGTTCGCAAGAGAAACAAGTTTGAGATCCAATTCTTTGTACCCTGACCGCATTGGGGGCATGCATTAAGATGACAAGGAGAATACCACTTTGATAAAACTAATCCGTATTTTATGAGAAGAACAAAATGAATACAGATTATTAAAATATGCTTAACACAGAATAATAGAAGATACAATAAAACTGGTTTTCTATTCAATAAGGAAATAAGCTGAAACTGTAAAATTCAGTGGAAAACAAGCTTTCTAGAATGGTGGTGGCTTATTTCTGAGAAGAGATGTGACAGTTGCACTCATCCACAAGAGTATGATTACAATGAGGCTTTGAAGGTATTTTTACAATAAACAGGAATGTCAAAAACTCCAAACATCCAAAAACCTAACCCTAGGAGATGAAGTGCCAAAAGTCATGTGGGCCCCGTTTGGATAAGTTAGTACATAAAATTCTCGGGCTCGTAACTTTTGCATATGATCTTCATTTTAGGTGCACGATATCTCGTTAGAAAGGTCTATATGAGGAATACACATTTTTTTACTTTCTATCAAATTTCAATTTTAACTATGGGGAGCCCTAAAAATGTTGTTTAGGGCCTCAAAATTGCCCCGCAAGTCAGACACCCAAAAACTAGGAAAATAAATCTGCAAAACTGGAAAACCATGAAAATGAACCAGTTGGAATAGGTGGGAGGCCACTGACATCCATCTGGATCAGTCATGGGTTTGATGCATGATCTTGTCTTCGTAGGAATTAATGACTCTTCTATTATAGGATTGAACTGAGCATCCTCTCCCTTGATTTATGTGCCTGATATTTCTATGATCTAGACTATTGCACAAGGTTCTCGGCTCTCATACTCACTGTGTGACTCTCCTTTCTTAGCCCTAGTTTTCAACCTCTTGTATCTTCTCCCACTATGCAATAATCCAAATTCATCTTCTTCTTCTAATACACCTTCATCATTTCTTTGCATCCTCAATCCCTCCCTTCCTTATTTAGTTTTCTTCATTCCTTCCTACCCTCATACCATCCCTTGGTCATCCCCCTATTTCCCTATGTGTGTGAATCCCCCTAGCAATAAGATTCCATTTTCATCACACATTTTTTGCACAAAAAAATATTTATCCCGGTACCCAATGCTTTCAAAAACCTTTTGCGCGGACCCTTAAAGAAATCCCTTTCTACAACACTATATGACTGGGTACAATCCACTGCAAATTCTGTAACATAACCCCTAGTATGTTATTCAACCAGAAATAAACTACTTGAGAAGTAGTATTGATTACAGAATTCAATTATCATACCAACTTAGGGGTCCAGTTCCTCGAAGCTACAGTTCGGTATCTTCCAACATTCTCCACTAACCTTTCTAACAATTCGGCTAAAATATTTGAAACTTCACCAAATAACATCTCATGTAGATCTGTGTACACAGACCTTTGCAACCATTGTTCGTCAATGTTCTCAGGGTTTCTATTCTCCTCTTGGGAAAATTCTCGCTCCTTTGTTTCCATCCATTCAAGGATCTCTTTCTTAGTCAGTCTCCAAAACATTCCCTCAATTACAGATTTTGGGTTCCGACAATAAAACCATTTTTTGGCATGCAGTTATACGACCCTAGGTTCAAGTTATTAAACCAACAAAACCATTAGACATCGGCCCTTTCAACATCACCTATATGCAAGTGAAATATCACCCGAGGTATCTACTAAGATGCCAGAACCAAGTTTTTGTAGGGATGATGGGAAGGGAGGCCATCAACATAACCATTAATACTTATTCACCCTGTGAAAAATATCCTTATTTAACATCCCTTTTACCAGTTAAAAAACCCTTTGTGCAACTTTTATTAAATAACAATCATTACTTTTACTAGAATAGTTGTGCAATATTAACCCATACAAGATTCATTCAGTATTCTAAACCCTAGTGTGCAGAAACAATATAATATAGATCATCACGTAACCAAGCTATTGAATCATTCATTGTTGTTGTGCATCAATCATATGTTAAACATATCTATATTATTCATGCCAAAACATAAAATACACAATTCATTACATCAACAGACACGGGAAACACATGATTTTAACATGGTTCATCCAATCCTTGGGCTACATCCATAATGGATGTCTTCTTGCATTAGTCTTCATGTAATAATCATCTCAGGCTTGTGCATTGCACTTACAAAGGATACAAGATATTGTAAACCCCAAACATGCCTAGCTTCTCTGTAGTGCAAACCTATCTCTTCATAACTCTTTCCTTCAATCATGAGAAACCTACTTTCTTACTCTCAGCCTAATCTCTCTCTAGAAGCCAACCTCATCTTCCCCAACCCTTTACATATTTAGACATATAATTAGTGATAAAAATCCTAGTAACTACATATCCCAAAAACCATAATGGGTCATAACCAATTTTTTCTTCTTTAGTGTTGATCTACTACTTTTCTTGCTTTAGCATTGAACTGCTTCTTTTCCCTAATTTAGCATTGAACTGTGCTTGCTTTCCACACTCTCTAGTATTTCCTTTTCCTCTTTCCTGTGCTGTGGGGTATTTCCCAAAACTTATGTATTCTCATCCAAAATGCCTATCCAACAGAGGGGTTCCATTGAAATGGGTAAAATTACCCCTTGTCTAGATAAATCTGAAGTGATAAGAAAACCATGAGTGATATCCACTTCACTCTTCAAGGGAAGAGTGGGATCGACCGAGGATTGAATTGGACATACCACTTCATAAACCAATGGTGGGTCGGGGGAGGACTCATGGGAAGAATTTAGAGGTTGTTTTTGAGAAACAACAATTTCTTCCAACAATTTCTAAGCTTCATCCATATAAGGGCATAGGTAAGTATGGTGCATTTCCTTGCATAACTAGCAAGGAATTTTGACCTTACAATTTTGACCCTTAACCATATGATCATTGGTTGATGGGTTTTCATAAACATGATATCCAAAGGCTATCGACGTGGATTGTTGGGAACCCATGGACCACACTTCTAATACCTTGGGAAGACTAGGGAAACCCTTAAGAATGTGGTAACACTTACAAATCCTGCAAGGGAATTTAGGCTTGCAACGTTTGTTGGTAGGCATTCTAATATCATCAACATTCCCAACATGATTAAAAGTGGTTGGTTAATTTCCTCCTTTATTATTTATCTTCTTCTTGATATTCATTTTCTTGTACTTCTTATCCTCTTGGTTACTATCATTAAGACTTTCACCAGGTGAGGAAGAAGAAAGGGAAGAATACCTAATGGACGAAGAAGGAAAAGGGTCAACATGAGTTTGATGTTCTTGGGGTGGAGGATTTTCATTCGAAGCACCAAGAGAATTCGAGATGACTGGAGTGTAAAACAACCATACGAGTAGCCCTATAGTTAATCTGGGAAGAATCAATGTAGCAATGTAAGGAGGACCAATATATCCAAAAGCATTAAAAGGATGAGGATCCCCATGTGTTGGCAGCCAACCCAATTTTTTTTTCGATTACTCTCGAAAGCTGCCTACACCCCTTGCGGTATCATGAAAAATCATTGTCGCATTGTGTTAATGGACATGTGTCTCGTTTCTTAAACCATTACAATTCAATTTCGACTCGGTTTTCACAATTGCAAATGTGAAAACACCTATCTCGTTGATTATATTGTCGTCGTCTTTTGATTTGTTGGTTGATACTTGATCACTGGTTTATCGTATGATTGATAAAGGCTTATCAAACTTATGTTCTTGNTGTATTCCACCATTAAACCTTTGGGCATGAAAGTTATTGGTTCTATTTATTGAAAGTTATAACATATTTGCTCATATTGTTTTATCCTTGTTATAATTTTCATTTGATTATCATATAGAAACATTGCATTGTGTGGCTCTAAGGTTTTGGAATACAAACGCATGTGATATACACCAACTATAATGGAAAGTTCGTAAAGGGTGTGATAACTATGGTTTTGATGGCACATAAGTTGATCTTATTCGATCGATTCTTTGCATACTATGCTTGCAAAGCAGATTATACGATGAGTATTAAACCCCGAGATATCAGTTAGTATAAACCTGGTGATTAAGTGGATAACGGTGGAATTGGCACGTTAATTCGTAATTAAGGCAGGTACTGTGTTGGTGATTGAACTTCACACTTGGCGCTTGGATGTTGTGTTATGTGTTGGTTCTGACTTGTATGTTGGCACGTAGATATGGTGAATCACCCGCTCGCTGGTCAATGCAATTGGTTTTATGATTATGGTTTGAACAGCTCAGAACAGGCTCATTAATATGGTACGTGGTGATTGCTAAACCCACCACCTTCGCACGCCTGAGTAGTTTTCGTTCTCGTCAAGAATTGAAGTGTTGAAACCCCATCGTGATTCACTTTGTGTATTGTATCCGATGTGAACCCTACCATGGTCATGAGGAGATGGCTCCTGTGGTGAGAGCTGAACATAATGGCAGCCAGGCACTGTTAATGTTCGATGGTGCATACGTCGACCTCGAGGAATTCGGGTGGCTTTCGTTTATTCGGAAGTTTGATGGCTTTAATATGGTTGTTGCTAGGCAATTCGCACTGTCGTTTGACGGTGGCAGAGCCAAGGTTGGAGACCTCCAGTTGGAAATCACCGAGTAGTCT
>JASDQU010208124.1:0-12401 GCA_032191745.1 Picea mariana | reverse complement strand
CTAGCAACACCTTCTTGTCTTCAACCATGTCTCTCACAAAGTGATATTGAACATCAATATGTTTTGTCTTTGAATGACAACCTGGGTTTTATGCTAGGAATATTTCACTATGAATGTCACAATCTAATCTTATTTTTTGTTGTACCAATGCAATACATGAACACAATCTTTGTAACCATATCTCTTTCTTGCTTGCATGCACGACTACCATGTATTCAACTTCTATAGTTGAGAGTGCCACTACAACGTGTATTTTTCTCATCCAATTTATTTCTCCTCCAAATAGGTTAAACACATACCCACTTGTAGATCTTATGTGATCCAGATATCTAGCCAAGTCTGCATCAACAAACCCATGTATGTCCAACACTATATCCAATCTTGGTCTTCTTTGGTAGCACAATCCATAACTAGAAGTGTTGCGCAAATACCTGAAAACCTTCTTTACTGTTGTCCAATGCTCCTTCTCTAGTTTTGACATTTACCTACTCAAAACTCCCACTGCATGTACAATGTTCGATCTATTACAGACCATTGCATACATCAAATTGTCAACCACACTAGCATATGGAACATGGGACATGTCATCTTCCTCTTCTTGTGTCTTGGGACATTGATCTGTAGATAAATTTACACCTATAGGAATAGGAACCTTGATCGATTTACTTTTCTACATATTAAACCTATGTAATATCGTCTCAACATATTTTCTCTTATTCAACCAGAGTTTCATGTTTGCATGATCTTTTTTAATCTCCATTCCCAGAATGAAGTTAGAAGCTCTGAGATCCTTCATGTCAAATTTGGAGGATAGTTGTGATTTCACCTCTTTGATAACATCCATGTTATTTCCTACTAGCAACATGTCATCGACATACAACACTACATAAATGAAGCGATTACCAACCTACTTGGAATATATAGAGTGATCATCCATGCTTCTTACAAATCCCAGTCCAAGGATGTATGTGTCAAACTTTTGGTACCACATCCTAGGTGATCACTTCAGATCATATAGTGACTTCTTAAGCTTACAGACCAACTCTTTCTTTCCCTTCACTACAATGCCTTCTGGTTGCTTCATGTATATTTCTTCTTCCAAATCCCCATTTAGGAATGTTATTCTCACATCTATCTGTTCTACTTCAAAATCAAAAGAAACAACAACAGATAAAAGAAATCTAATAGAATTTAACTTGGCAACAAGAGAAAAAAAATCACCAAAGTCAATTCCCTCTACTTGGGAATAACCTTTTGCTACTAATCGAGCTTTGTATTTCTCCACTTTACTTCTGCATTCAACTTCTTAAACACTCATTTGTTGGCAATGGCCTTTCTTCTAGTTGGAAACTCAATTAGATCTCATGTCTCATTCTTATCCAAAGCATCCATCTCTTCAACCATGGCCTTCTTCCATAGTTTACTATCCTATGAATTCATTGCTTCCCTGACAGTTATGAGATCATCATCAATAATAGATAAAGTAAAATTAGCACGAAAATCAAGTGGACTATACATTATTAGTTGCCTTATTTCCCTCATTGATCTCCTTAATACTAGAGTATGGGGTTCTTCTTCTTCTTATTCATCTTCTTCCGTTGATTCAGATTTTACATCATCCAACCCAATCTTTATTTTCTCAGGTTTTTCTTGCCTTGGTAGGAATTCATGTTTGAGAACATCTTTAACCTCTCTAAAAACAACATCCCGACTATAAACAATCTTCTTAGTTTCTAGGTTCTAAAGTTTATAACCTTTCATACCATATTTATAACAAATAAAGATACACGTTTCATCTTTATTATCCATCTTACTCTTATTTTCCTTTGAAACATGTACATAAGCATCACAACCAAACACTCTGAAATGTTCAAGAGAGGGTTTCTTACTAGTCCATACCCCATGCAGATTTTTATCCAACAACGTTGATGAGGGTGATCTATTTACTAGGTAACCTATAGTACCCACTGCCTCTACCCAGAATTCATGTCCTAACCTGACACCACTGAGCATAATCCTTGATTTTTTCATCAACGTCATGTTCATCCTTTTTGCAACCCCATTATGTTGAGGTGTGTATGGAGTAGTCTTCTACCTTTCTATACCACACTTGTTACATAACTCTTCAAATTCATTCCCACATAATTCTCCACCATTAATTGTCCTTAACACCTTTTATTTCTTCTTTGTCTGATTTTAAACCAGAGCCTTAAACTCTTTGAATTTATCAAATACCTCATATTTCTTTCTAAGAAAATAAATCCATGTGTTCATTGAGAAATCGTCTATGAATGAAACATAATACACAAATTTACCTAGTGATGGAATAGGAACATGTCTGAATATATCATTGTGTATCAACTCTAAGATCCCCTTTGATCTTGTAGCACCATGTGGGAATCTTACTCAATTATGTTTACCAGATATGAAATGTTCACATAAATCACAATTTAGGGTGCAATTAGACATACCTTCAACCATACATTTACGTGTAGTGTTCGAAGGCCCTTTTCTCCAATATGTCATAGTCTTTCATGCCACATCCTTCTTTATTTTTCTGCTCAAGGATAATAGAATTGTTACACCTATCAGTATAAGTTCTTCCCAATAACTTGTACAGAGTTCCACACTGAACTCCCCTCATCAACACCATTTCTCATTGTATGATCTTGCAAGTGCCATTTCCCAATAAAGTATTCACGCCTGCATCATCCAACTTGCTTACAGATATTAGGCTCCTGGCTAGATCTAGAATGTGCAGAACTCCAGGGAGAGTTCTAATACTTCCATCTTTCAACAACAATTTAAACCTTCGAGGTCCCATGATTTTGGTTGTCGAGTCATATTCTAGGAAGACATCATCATCATCATACTTTTCATATTCATTGAACCACTCCCTATGAGGAGTCATATGAAATGATGCACCTAATTCGATCTACCATACATCACGATCTACATGTGTACTTGTAGATGTCAGGTAAACATCACCTCCTTCTGTGGAGGTTTTCACCTCTATGGAAGAGGAATTATCATATCCTTTTTCTTTATCAACATTCTCAGACCCACAATCTTTCTTATAATGCCCATATTTACCACATTTCCATCATTTTCTCAATTTGTTTCCTGGGGAGTTAGATCTACTTTTACATTTAGATCTCCCCCTCGAAGACTTAATTTTATTCCTATCTTGGGGACAACCTCTTACAGATAAATCATATGTGCTATGACTATCGATGCTTTTCCACCTCATCTCTTCCAATAACAAGGATGAAACTACATACTCATACTTCAATGCAGATTGAGTGGTACTACCAATTGCTACAACTAGATTATCCCAAGTCTATCAAAGAACATAACAAAGTAATACACTTATCTTCTTCTGCAATTGTAATATTAACAAAGACAAGTTGACTTACTAGAGTATTGAAGGCATTTACATGCTCTGTCACAGAATCTCCATCTTCCATCCTAAGATTATACAACTTCTTTCGAAGAAACAACTTGTTTACGAGGGACTTTGACTGATACAAATTCCCCAACTTTTCTTATAGTTCCTTGGCTGGAGATTCTCATGACACATTTAGTGACATTGAATCTGCAAGGAAAATTTGAATCGTACTCCTTTCTCTTCTATCCAGGTTCTCCCAATCTTTCGACATACCAATAGATTGAGTACTAGTAGTTTGTGTACCAGTAGATTGTGTACTAGTAGGTTTTTTACTAGGATCCATAGTGATCGATTGTTCTTTGTCTACACGAAGGTCCTTCATCTTGAGCTTCCATAGCTCAAAGTTTTGACCATTGAACTTCTCAATATCGATCCTAGAACTACTCGCCATTCTCTTTCAACACACGAATCACCGTTTCAAAGCTCCCATTGAACCCAGGTTTATCACATACCCAAGATAAACTTGATCTATCAAGACCGAGCCAAATCCTCGGCAACAAAGGCATCCCCTTGAAGCAAAAAACATGCTCTGATATCACATGTAATTTTTAGCATGTGAAGTAAATGAATGCATACAGATTCATAAGAAAAACATAAATTAATCAATGGCTCATACAGTATGTACACAGAGATTTACGTTGGAAACCCTTAACGAGGAGAAAACCAACCTTCCTTGGTGCCACACCTCTCAACTCTTCATCGTATTAATTTTGTCATTCACAATACAATATATAAGATATTTTAGGTATTCTGCAACTAGAAAAATCCTAATCCCTTAATCTAGGATTAATTTAGAAACCTGCTAAAAATAGCAAAAAATGTTAAAATCACAAAAACTGCCAAAAAGCAATTAGGGGGATGCCCCGAACCCTATTGGCTTCGGGCTAGCGCCAGGAGTCAAACGCTTCGCGTAACTAGGAGGGAGATGTTGCCTCCCCTTAGAACCCCCCCTTGAGCCACACCCAACACACACACTCGCAAAGAGAAGCAGTGGGTGGGATCGTCATACACAATCATCAAATCCGATGCACCCCCCCACACACATGCAAAGAATATAACACCTACCCAACATTAACCATGATCCACACCACCTACAATTTGAATGATAATAGAACAATGGTGATCATGGAGAGAGCAAAACTCCATGAGTGCAACAAAATGGCACATCTTGATCGTATTATGGTGATGAGTGGTAATAGCAAGGTTAAAGAAGAGGCTTGACTCTTCAACTACATACACCAGACTTCAGAAATTTGCGAAGACCTTCAAACCTCTCTAGCTTTGACAAGGATTTAGATCACTAATATCAACAAGGCTTCAACTATGCCGCCTACACAAGGATATCCCCATGGATACCGATGAGAGAGTCGGACCTAGGTCGATCCCTCTGACTCGTGAAATTCAAGTCCAAACCCTCCATGAATAAGGGTGCAGTAGGATGCTCAAGCCGCAGCAGAGGATTTCAAACCACTCACTCCTTCACATATTCACGATGAAATGGAAAATGTAGAAGGGGGAATCCACCTGGAAAGAAGCTTATTCCACGACTAGGAAATAGATGATGAGATTGGCAGTTGGTTCCTGGAGGATCGAGAGGAGGCGCAAGATAAAATCCTTTGGGAATTGGATGAGATACAGTTGTTGCTCAAGGAAATCCAATCCAAGCTCTTAACTCCAAGCCTATCAACTACTAACCAGCGATTGAATTCCCCCCATCAACCAATTCCTGAGACACCTCAAGAATTGGTAAAGTTCCACTAGAATAATCTCCAATATGTTTAATTTTTTGTTTATTTTACTACTACTCTATAAGAAATGCCATCTAGTATTTTGTTAGAAGCAAATTGTATCTTTGAAATGTTCAAATTGTGTCACTAGTATGGTTTGAATAAAAAATCCCTCTAATACTACATGGACAAATGACTTATATCATTGTTGTTATTCTGGTTTCCCAATGATAAATCATCAATAAGTAGATTTTTTATAAATATTTCATATTTTAATTAACATACATAATCATTAAATAGATTTTTTATAAATATTTCATATTTTAATTAACATACATAAAATTGTTGTGGGCTTACAAAAAAATAATATCTTAAAATTGTAATAAATCATCTTAAAAAAAAAATTGTGAATTTTAAATAACTTCATTCCTCATAAAAATTAAAAAAATTTAAACCATGCAAAAAATTAAAAATTTTAAACAACTTTATAAAATATAATTCTCAAATTTAAAAATGTTGAATCATGTAAAAATTTAAAAATTTAAAAAAATGTTATGAATTAAAATCTTTAATTTTAATTTTAGTATCTTTTAAAATTCTTAAAATTGTAATTATCAATCACCTTGTATAAATTTTAAATTTTAAACTTCTATTTATAAAAATTTAAAATTTTTAAACTATATAAAAATTTAAAGTTTTTAAACTATATAAAAATTTAAAATTTTTAAATAACTTTATAAATTATGATTCCCATATTAAAAAAAATTAAACCACGTAAAAATTTAAAAATTTTAAACAACTTTACAAATTATAATTCCCATATTAATAAATAATGTATTCCCTAATCCAGGGAACCATAAAAATAAAAATAACAAGGAACAATAAAAATAAATTAAAATTTTCTTTCGATGAATGTTTTCTCTAAATTACAATTCATTTTGATCAACAATAAAAATAAAAATAACAAAGAACAATAAAAAAAAAAATCATTTTTTTGGATGAATGTTTTCTCTAAATTATAATTAATTTTAAATAATAAATTAAATTCCCCCGTATGGGATTTGGGATGCAATCAAAGCGTGTCGATGGGTCCTCAACCTCCCCACCCACCTGGCCTCCAGATATGTGGACACCTACCAATAGCCTCCATCATCCACCTCACCTCCTCATGTAGTTTAATACCCCCGGTTGTTGTCTCTCCCTCGCACTCTAGCGTCTTTGTCCTCGCATTCATGTCATGATTCTACACACTCTTTACCAACTCGATCCCCCTATCCTTCGCATGCAGTTTGGGAAGGTGGCGAAGCAACTGAGTTTGATGGTGGATACGGCCCATATCTATGCCAATCATGGGAGCATCCTTCACTTATGGGCCCTGGCGCTAGGTGGCTATGTTATCTATGTCCCCTTCTCGTTGCATTACTACTTGTCTCTTGTTGTTTGTCTCTCATGTCCCTTATTTCCCTCCATAGCTTCCTTGTTGCACCCTACGGTGGGAACTTCCTCCCCCTTCTCGCTCCCGAATCTTGCGCTCTGGTTCTCCAATTCCTTTTTCATGGCTCGAGGAAGCTCTTCCAGTCAAGGTCGTGGGGGCACCTCACGCAAATCCAGAACTCGGTCAGGATTTTGACTAGTGGACGCGGCTGAAAACTCTGTGGATACCTATCGCTCAGTCACCCCTCCGAAAATTCAATCGGAAATGGATATGTCTGAGGCTAATGTACGTGTTCTACAATAGTTCATCTCGGATGAAGAGGTGAAGGAGACGACCATCTCATGGGTTCCTGATACTAGTTCCATCTATGGTCGGTCCTCGTAGTACCTGAAAATTGTTGACATCTATTGGCACCTGAAGACTTTGATGGGCAGAGTTCTGTTGGACCACCATGAAGCCCACCAAGAAGTCCTCTTGCAGCTCGATGACGTGCAACTCCAAATCAAGTTGGTCGACCACAAGTTGAACATAATCGATGACAAGATGGTTGGCATGGATTTTTCCAATTAGGACTATGCTCAACCCCAAGTCCCAATGGCAACAGGCCAAAACATTAGCTAAATTTTATGTTGTTCCTTCTGTGGTTTTTGTTAAATTATCAGAAAGGTTTGGGTTTACCACCTCTACTTAGTAGATTAAATAAGGAAAGAAGTACTCACAGGGGAACTATGAGCTATTCCTACTTAGTCTACCAGTGATAGATCTTAGACATATCAAAGCTATTCCTACTTTAGTTTATCAGTTATAGATCTTAAACATATCAAACAATTTTTGAATGACAATGATATATATTATTTTTGTATAATTTCTCTCTATTAGTAATACAAAGACTCTGGATTATAGCTAAAAAATAATAATAATAAATTAAATTGAAACAAGTTATTTAAAACTTAAAAAAAATAAATTATTTAATACAAAAGTTTTAAACAATTTTATAAATTATAAATGTTCTTTTAATTACTAAAACATTCTTTCATATTAAATTTTTTAATATAAAAATTTAAACAATTTTATAAATTATAAATAATCTTTTAATCATTAAATCATTTTTTATATAAAAATTTAAAACACTTTTATAAATTTTGAATATTTTTAATACACAATGTACTCTCTAAATTATGATTTATGATTGACTCTAACTTTATAAATTCACCCATTATAGATAGAGTATGATTTAACTTTATAAATTCACCAATTATATAGTATTTTAAATTGACTCTAAAATTATAAATCCACCCATTATATCTAAATTATGATCGACTCTAACTTTATAAATTCACCCATTATAGATAGAGTATGATTTAACTTTATAAATTCACCCATTATATAGTATTTTAAATTGACTTTAAAATTATAGAGAAGAGCGGATGTGACATTCTCTGACGAGGGATTCAGGCTTAGGGTTTGATGGTTACGATTTCAGCAGTGGTCATCATGGTTACCAACTCCCTTCTACAAGCAGGTAGTGGTGGATAGACGGAAAAGCCCACACAGTGTCGGTTTTAAGGAACCCCTGATAGGCACCTCAGGATCGGGGACAGAAAAAATCAAGAGGTCAACCAAAGAAAAAGTGAGTGTGTGGGGGAGGAGGCCAAAGAAGCCTGGAACAATATGCCAGAAACAACGAACCCTAGTAGGGTAGGTGGGCATAACCCGTGTAAACCTAAAGCAGCTTTAATCCCCAAAGTTATCTTGGAAGACCCCCAAACTCAACTCTTACGAGATCAGATGAAGATGCATGCACTGATCTACAAGTTTATGGGCCTGTGGCCCACAGAAAAAGACGCTGCACAACTAGATAAAATACTAATGGAAGTCGAGTGGAGAAGTTGATCTCCACCTCGGATCGGAAGGTTTCTTCACAATAGTTTTCATTAACCTAGAGGACAGGGATAAAATATTTGAAGGGGGGGGGCATATTTTCACGCCTCAACGGGGCAGTACATGCGGCCATGGAAGG
This sequence comes from Picea mariana, assembly GCA_032191745.1. Taxonomy (NCBI): domain Eukaryota; kingdom Viridiplantae; phylum Streptophyta; class Pinopsida; order Pinales; family Pinaceae; genus Picea; species Picea mariana. The sequence goes on along the minus strand of JASDQU010208124.1, from coordinate 3,771 downwards.
AAAACTTCTCCCCGGAGAAAGAAACCTTTAAAAATGTCCCAGTCTAGCTAAGGCTTTACTCCCTACCGCTAGATTATTGGTTGTCGTCCACCTTCGAAGCAATAGGGAACAAGCTAGGAAAATATTCCAAGATGTCAGAAGCAACATTAAAAGGAAGGTACACATCCTATGCAAGGATCTGCATAGAAATGGATGTCTCGGGGGCTCTCCCGAAGGCCATAATCCTGGAGTTTAGGGATGAGGAATGGATCCAAAGTATAGATTGTGAGTAGATCTCGTTTCGATGCAGGAGGTGTCATGAACATGGACACCTACTAAGAGAATTCTCTCTCAGTAAAAAACAGGAACCGGAAAACACTAAACACAGCAGGATGAGGACGGTTTTGTGAGGCCGAATCACAAAGGCAAAGGAAATAAAAGACAAGGCAAGCCCCCAATAGGAAGTAACCTGGAAGCCAGGAATAGAGCAGAAGGAAGGGGCAACCCCAACCAGGGGGAAGAAGAGGAAAAGGAAAGGACGAAAGCTAGGGAGACATGTGAACAAGCAACTCATGAGACCACAGAAAATCCAAACAACAAGGGAGATCAGGGAGGCAATGTGAGTTCAATGGAAGGAGGAAACGAAGACGTCGACACCCCAATGCAGAAGGTAGACGAAGATGCTGAGATGACACCAAGCGAGGTAGGAACAGAAGATCCAAATCTCAAAGACAACGTGGAAAGGGAAGGGATAGACCTCCTGAACATATTGGAACAATGGAAAATGTAGGGAGTCGACAATGTGCCAACGGAGCAACTGGATCACATTCAATATCTCTTCATCCTAAGGGAGGAAGAAAAATCCAGAGGGACCAAGCGCATGCATGGTGAAATAGGACATCTGGGGATCAAAACTGAAGATGGACAGCCACAACACTCACCCAAGTAGGCAAGGAGGAAGAAAGAGAGGAAATCAAACAGCGTAGCCCTAAAAGAACTAGGATCCCTACTGATAAAATCAAGTAAGATTAAAAATCTCTTTCCTAACTCCCCCCCACATGTTTAAATGAATATTATTACTTGGAATATAAGAGGCCTAAACAACCCAAGAAAACAACGAATCCTTAAAAATAGACTAAGGAAGGAACAACCTGACCTTTGTTTCATTCAAGAAACAAAATGCAATCTGGACAGAATGGAAATAATCAGTAAAAAACATTGGAGTAAGTACAATCTACTGGCTATAGAAATCCAACATACGGCGGGAGGAATACTCACCCTGTGGAACCCATAATCGGTGAACCTACTCTCAGTTGAAGCCACGAGGCACATGTTATCTGTTAATATGAAAGTGATAGGGAACACGGCGGAGGTCCTATGCACGAATGTGTATGGCCCCCAGGTGTTGGAGGACAAAAGGAGAATGCTCCTAGACCTAGAGAATCTAAAAGAATGAACCAATAACCTCTAGTGGATTCTAGCTAGGGATTTCAACATCATTACTACTCTAGCTGAGAAAAATGGGGGTAACTGGAGACTGGACAGGGATGCGAAAGAATTATCAACCTTCATGGACACAATGGAGCTTGTGGACATCAGGACCGGCAATGGCCAGCAAACCTGGAATAACAAAAGACTAGATCACCACCAAGTAACCACAAGGCTAGATAGATTCCTAGTCTCGAAATCCATCATTATGAAGGGTTTAGCTTTGGATTGCAGTATCCTCCCATGGGGGGGATCAGATCACTGGCCAGTGCAATTGGAAGAAAATTTTCAGACCACACCAAAGAACAGGCCATTTAGATTTGAGAAATTTTGGATCGACCACCCTACATTCAAGGAGAACATCAATCAATGATGGCAGGAGGAACTCTCGGATCAAGGAACAAGAATGTTCAGACTAGACAAGAAACTCAAGTATATTAAACAAAAACTTAAGGAGTGGAACAGAGAAGTCTTCAGGAACATAATCCAGGAGAAAAAAAGCATCAAGGACAAGATGAGGAAGCTACAGGAACTTTGCATTCAAGAGGGCTACACAGAGGAACGGAAAAAGGAAGAAAACTGAATGATCTAGGCATGGGAAGAAAGATGTAAGCAAAAAGAGACCCTTTGGTGCAAAAAATCCATAATCAGGTGGCTTAAAGAAGGGGAGAGGAATACCAAGTTCTTAAGGAGTGGAACAGAGAAGTCTTCAGGAACATAATCCAGGAGAAAAAAAGCATCGAGGAAAGGATGAGGAAGCTACAGGAACTTTGCATTCAAGAGGGCTACACAGAGGAACGGAAAAAGGAAGAAAACTAAATGATCCAGGCATGGGAAGAAAGATGTAAGCAAAAAAAGACCCTTTGGCGCAAAAAATCCATAATTAGGTGGCTTAAAGTAGGGGAGAGGAATACCAAGTTCTTTCATAGAACAACTATAGCAAGAAGATCTCATAACAAAATTTTGAAGATTAGGGATCAGGATGTTATGAACATAAAATATCCATAAATAGATATTCATAACATAATAATAGTTAATAAATAATAATTATTATTAATGAAAGGTCATGTCTCAAAGGACATGACTATTGGTAAAGGGCACCCCTGCGTGGGTATATAAGCAGGCCCTCATTTCTCAATTGTAATCATCTCATTATATCTATCTTTATATCTTATTATTCATTTATTATTTACAGTCCTATATGGATTACTTTGTTATATTCCAAATATTTTGGATTATTCTTGTGTGAGCGAACTTTGTTCGTCTCATTTGATATCAGAGCACACGATGTCTTCTCAAATCTTCAGTGCTTGTAGTTGTGACTCTCGATGAAACAAGACGATATAACCTTCGAATTCCCAAACTAATGTGTTGCATCTTTTGGGGAGTGATCCATCCCAAATCTACTTTCATTGAAATTGTTTGATGATTGATTGTTCCAAGTTGTTGATTTTGTCTTCGTTCTTTTTCAGTGTGGTATTGTATTTGTTGGTAAGAAGAACATTTCTTATTTTCCTCTTTTCTTAGTCGTTGGTCAGAAAGACTCTTGTGATTTGGATGATGATAAGGCATCCTAATCTCTTGTGAATTTTCCTTGGAATCATATTCTTTTGATGGTTGTAGTGATCTGTCCACGTAAGTATACTTTTGAATATGACCATTATTTGACTTTGTATTGGTTCCTTTTTCTACTGTTGAGATTTGAGTGTCAGATAAATTCTCTATTGGATTAGTCATTGTTTCCTTGTCGATTAATGATGTTTTGTGATATAGCTCTTCTTGTAAAGACTTCTTATCGTGCTTGAGCTTTTTAACCTGAGTTAATAAATCTTGATTATGTCGTCTTAATCATAAAAGTTCTTCTTTATCTTCTGACTTGTCGTCTTTATTTTTTGATTCTAGATTCTCCTTTCTTTCATCCTTTAAGAGTTTAATTTGTTCTAGTAACTTTTGATTAAGGTTCCTTAGGCATGAGCTTTCTTCCTCTTTTTTGATTAATTTCTCTTTGAGACCTTCATTTTCTTGTTCAAATTTTTGAAAATACTGCTTCTTCTCCTTGGACTTCGTGATTTTTGCAAGTAGTTTTTGATTATGATTTCTTAGGCGAGAAATCTCTTCATCTTTTTCAGTGATGATTTTGTCATATTCTTCTTGTCGATCTTGCAACTTCTGTATTGACTTCTGGTTATCTGGAATGATCACTTCTGATATGTCCTTCAGGTCTTCTAATGATGGAGCTTCTGAAATTGACTTTATTGTAGCATCCTGTAATGTGAATTTCTTCTTCTTATAAGAAAATGTTAA
>JASDQU010208123.1:4029-28144 GCA_032191745.1 Picea mariana | reverse complement strand
CTTTGCTTCCACTTATTTTTAGTGTCTACCTGCATTGCCTCTTCATAACATTCTAGTTCACTAGAATCATTCAACAATAAATAATTCAATGAAGGAGAGTATCATTCAGGGGGTCTACTTAACCTAGTAGATCTTGTAACAACACTTGCAGGAATTTGAGGTACATGTCAATCCTATTTTTGTACATTTTTATTTTCTGGTACCTTTGGAATTTCTTTTCCAGTGATCTCATCAAGCACTGTGTATTCTAGGTTTTATTTTTTATGTTTCTTTCCCTGCAACTGATATTTGTACATGACATTGTCATTGAATATGGCATCTCGACTCCTAATTATTTTTTGATTTTCATAATCCCATAAGAGAAAACCAAAATAATTAACATCGTATCCAATAAAGGTATACTTCTTATATTTTTCCTCAATCTTTGTTCTATTTTCTTTATCAATATGGACAAATGCTTCACAATCTAAAGTCTTCAAAAAAGAATAGTTTACATTTTTACCCGTCCATGCCTCCTATGGAATTCCACCATCCAAAGAGATTGGAGGTCCTCTATTTTTTAAGTAAACAAAAATATCTACAACATCTCCCATATCTATAAGGGAAAACTAGCATGGAATCTCATACTCCTTGCACGCTCCATGATTGTCTTGTTCATCCTTTCTGACAAACCATTTTCTTGTAGTGTTCCTAGAACTTTTTTCTTTCTACGAATCCCACGGTATCAAAAGTAATAATCAAACTGCTTGCTAAAACACTCACCTCCATTGTCTGATCTGAGACACTTCAACCTTTTTCCTGTCTCATTCTCAACCAAATCTTTCCATTTCTTAAAAGTATCAAAAACATCATATTTTTGTCGAATGCAATAAACCCAAGTTTTTCTAGTTGCATCATCAAAAAAGTAACATAATAATGAGAGCCACCAAGATATGATACCTGAGTTGGTCCCCATACATTTGTATGCACAAGCTCTAACCTTTCACTCTTATTTTATTTTCCGACTCTGAGAAATCTGACTCTCTTCTGTTTTCCATTAACACAATGTGTTAGCACATAAACCTATCACACTTTGTGAGTTGTGTTTTCCACCCAAGTCTATAATTTTTTCTTGTTTTTCCTCTTTTGCAGACCAATTGTAAATTCTCCTCTTGGCTTATATTTTTCTGTTGTTGGTCTTCACCCGTTTGATATATTTGTTTTCTTTGGTGTCTCACCTGAGAAATATCGACCTTAAGTCTTTATGTTTTTCCTAAGCCAATCACATCTCTCCTTTCCTTTGTTGTTGATCCTTTTGTTTGCCCGATTCCTTTGTCATTGTTCCCAGTAGCCGTTCATAGGCCACAGTCATCAACACCAAGCACATCACTTGAAGCTTTTAGTATGGATTCAAATCAAGCGAGTGAGCAAGATCACCCTTCAACAACAAATATCCTTCAAGCCGATCAAATTGACGAACATCGAGTGATCGGGACCATACATTTGCATGAGGAATAGCATCAGTAAGAGTCATGAAATAGCGATGCCATATTAGCCATTGGTATCATAAGGAAACATGGTACATGATCAACATAGTCGCGATTTCGTGAGTCAGAGCGACCAAAGAGAAGAGTCTTTTGAACTCGCAAGATGTGAAATAGTGAAACGATTGCAGTCGTTGATCGAAAGGGAGATTTGGACTGTTTGATCAATGGTAAATCTGGGCTGTCCGGTCAAAGGACATGCGTGGCACACGATCTGAGCATCGCAATTTCACGACTTAGGGTTTTGAGCATGGAGCGCATCATGAATTCGCTACACATGAAATTGCGATGCACCTAAGAGTTAGGCCCATGATCACAGCCCAGAGTCACATGGAAGGTGGGGCCAAGAGAAAGATAAGTGCCCATTAAATCAATAGGATTTTGATTTCATGGATTGGGTTTCAGAAGTGGAACATGGTGTGAGACACCCAAAATGAAAAATCATGAAACATTCAATAATTGGGCGAGTGGTCTCAGCACAGGATCACATGCGAAGCAGGTCTAGAAAAAGGGGCTAGCACTCATCGCATAGCTGGCATTTCATATTGTCAGGGAAAATATTGTGGTAGTAATTTTTTGAAGCAAGTCTGTCCATTGATTAGAGTGGGCCATTTCACAGAAGTAGGCATCGAGACTTTTGAAAGAAAGTGAAGTGAGAACCCCCAAAAGATGAAATCCCAAAATTTCATAGGGGTTGCGTAAGGTCATGGCCCGCGATCATGTAGAGTGATGGATAGGAGCTATGCCAAGAGATGAAAGCGCTCATTTTGGTTTCATCAGAAGATCTATGTGGTTTCGAAACGTTGGGCTTGACTTGGAGGATTCACGAATGTGTCTTGGAGCATTCATGGGATTCAGGCTCCATCCGAATCCCAATGCAGTTAATTAATGGAAATGGGGGAAGGTAGTTGAAACCTCGTTTCAACCTGTAAATGGAAAGCATGGAAAGCCCAGGCGTGGAAGCAGACTGTCAACCCAAGGACCCTCTGTCAACGGATTTTCCTGCAAAGCCCATATTGATCCGAGATCATGTCTGACAGAAGAATGCAATTACGGTCGGGTAGAGGAAGGTGAAGACACATAGCATTGAATGTAATGACCAGATCATGTTTCTGAAGGGAGCATTTTCTATGAGTATATATACTCATTTTTCATATTTTGTAAAGGTTGGATGGTTGAGCTAGGCTCCCTGCTATTGTAATATTTTTATGAAGAACAATGGTTCTCTGGTTATGTATTTGTTTTTGAGAAAACTTGATTAATCTAAGTCACCTTTCTTACTCCATCTTATTTGCCTCTGATACTGAGAGAGTTCATGTTTGATTGATTCACATGGATTGTTTTAATTATATTATGATAAATGTTTGATTATAGTAATGTTATGATTTCTTTCATCTTCCTTGAAATTTGAATCCAATGTGACCTTGTGTTTAAGTTTTTCCTCCTTAGGCTGCTGGAAAATCTGATGTTCATAGTGGCACACCTTTCTCACTAAATATTTCTCCTACTCACCCTTACTCCAACTTACTGACTGAAGTTGATTCAAGGCCTCAATGGCTGGTGCATGCTAGTCCATATTTCTGAGTTAAAACATTATTATCATTGAGTCCTCTCCATTGGATCACCTAAAACTCATTTACATTTACTGTATAAACTGATGGGTACTGGGATTACCTTCAATGCAATCTGAAGGTGACTTCTAGTGCTAACATTTATGGCGCCATTGTCGGGGATGAAATTGAATATTTTCCTTGGGATTGAATGACAAACTTACTAGTTCTGAAGGTGCATCAGAACTTAGTACATCCAAATATTGAAACTGTGCACCTGGAGACTCCACTATGGTGACTCTATTGAGGAAAATCCACTGGCGACTTCACTGTTTCAATTATGGATTCCAGAGGAAGGCACACAAGGTCTACTCCACAACTGCCTTTAGCAACACTCGACACTGACCTAGAGAAAATTATCAAAAGGAGAAAGTCCCTTCGAGAAGGAACTTCCACTATTGAACCATTTATTTCTGATGATTTTCATGATCCTTCTATAGAAAATCCAATATTTGCTTCTCATTTTCCTATTTTTCCATCTATTGGAGTTTCCCGAACTTTAAATTTTGGGAGTGTTCTCGTTGATTTTTCCCCTCTCGGTCTGGGATTGGCAGGAAAATTCTTGTCACTCCTCTCTCCCCTGAAATTGTACCATGGTTTTGACCTAGCACCTCAAAATATTTCCCTACCTCGGGCTTTACCACCCCTCCTCCTATTACTATTGCTACTGCCCAAAGAGAAGCCTCTGCTCCCTCATGCCTTGTAGCCATTTCTCTAAATCTTCTGTTGTTTCCCTTTCCTCTCAGAAGCTCAGTTCTAGTGTCACATGTTCGAACTCCATCCCCTCCTAATTCTCCTCCACCTATCATATCTATGACAGGTGCCAAACCTCCTAGAAATAGAATGGATGCCATAGTGGCTACAAGATATGCCCCTCTAATCCTACCTCAACCAATGAATTCTCTACCTACTAGAGATTAATTAAAGTATATGCCCAAGTTCACGGGAGAAGAAGACATAACTATTGAAGAGCACCTTGTTGCCTTCTACAGTTATGCAGACAATCTGAATATTGAAAATGAATATGTCTAGATGAGAGTCTTTGTCCAGAGCCTTTATGGTGAGGCTAGGAAATGGTTTAGGGGACTAATCCCTGAATCTATTTCTAGGATTAAGGCCCTAGATGATGTTTTCTTGAGGCAATGGGGGAATAAAAATATTTTATGTATTATATCATAGAGTTTGGGTCCCTGAAGAGGAAAGAGGGAGAACCAGTCTCTGATTTCTCCAAAAGATTTTATAAAATGTACAATAAGATCCCTGCCAAGATAAATCCTACAAAATCCTCTGCTAAAGTTAATTATGCGAGTTATTTTGACCCAGATTTCTGCCTCCTATTGAGAGAATGAAGATCTACTTCCTTGGCTCATATGCAAGATGCATCCCTAGAAGTAGAATCCAATGTATTAGTGGTTGGACTTAGGAATAAATATGCCATAGGTAGAGGAAGGGGAAGATCTGAAGCCTCTACCTCTATTTACTCTGTTTCCTCCCCTCAAATGGACTAAGTAACCAAGTTACTAAAATCACTTTCAAATAGAATGGAAATATTGGAAGTAGAGGGGAAGTCGACATACAAAAATCCTCAAAATATTGATAACAGAGGCAACTTTAGAAGGCCGAATAAGAATGCTCCTCAGATTATGCCTAGGGAACAAAGGAACAGAGATAGAGATGATTATAAAATTCAAACCCCTCTCCAAAATAACCTTGTTGTTGATGGGGAAAGGGAAGAAGAAGAGCTTGAGCCTGAAATTCATTATATTGAAGATCGCTCCCCATTTCCCCATTTGACTCAATATGCATATGAGGAGTCCCTCATAGATAGCCAAATAAATGAGTTGAGTAAGGGCGAGAAGGAAAATAGTGGTCCCATCAAATACAACCACCGGTCTAAGAAGAAAGAAGGGAAATATGACATCCCTGATTAACCTTCCAGAGAAAAGAAGCCTAGTAAAGATGTAGTAAACAACAGAAAAGAAAAGAAATCTCAGAATCCTTCATCTGTAGCCAAAGACCTTGTCCCAGAGGTGAGATAAATTCTAAAGCCCCCTTCCTCCTTTAGTTTTGAGCATGAAATCCAAAATATCAGGATCCCCGTACCCCTTTCAGAGCTGGTCAACCACGAAAATTTCAAAAAATCCCTCTCTAAATGGTTGCAGCCCGAGCCATCCTGCCATTCCACAGACTCAGTAAACCTTCAAGACGAAAACCCAACAGTCATCCTAGGTCCTATGGTAGAAGATATAGATGATTGATCCCCTCCTTTCTACACATCCCTGAACATACATGATAAGGTGTTGCATAATTGTCTGATGGATTCAGGGGCATCTCATAATCTCATTCCCAAGACTATCATGGAAGAACTCAGACTAGAAATCATGAAATCTTATCATGATTTGTATTCTTTTGATTCAAGGAGATTGCAATGTCTCGGGGTTATCAAAGATTTGGTTGTGACCTTGTTTCAGCTGCCCATGAAAAGTGTGGTCATGGATATCGTGGTGGCTAATGTTCCTCCCATGTTTGGGATGATTTTGTCAAGATCTTGGATAAAAATACTGGGGGGAACTTTGCAAATGGACCTCACATATGCTACCATCCATGTGTTCAGGGGGAGCATAGAAGACTGTATAGAGAAGCCCAGTTGGCCTACATTATCAGTGATGAAGTGATCCCCACAAACCACCCTATCTTTGCCCTCGATACTGATTTGGGATCTAGTTTGTTATAGCTCACTGATACTCCCGAGGCTCCTCTTGAAATAAGAAATCAACCCATCTCTTTTAGTGGAATACCTCCTTCAACTACTTCTCTGTGGAAGATGTTTTTCGATGGAGCCTCTTCTAGGGAGGGTGTTGGTGCCATAGTGGTTTTTGTGTCACCGTGTCAAGAAACCCTATCCCCGTCATACAATTTAGAGTTTGAAGCTGCCAACAATCTGGCAGAATATGAGGCTCTTGATTTGGGTTTGAGGGCTACAAAAGATATGGGTATTGAAGAGCTAGCAGTGTTTGGGGATGCTGAACTAATTGTTCATCAAGTAAAATATTTTTATCAAGACAAGCATCCTAGGATTAAGACTTACAGGAATAAGGTGTGGGACCTAATTGACAATTTCTTCTTAGCCTTCAAAATTACATTTGTTACAAGAGAGGAAAAGACTATGGCTGATTCTTTAGGCAGCTCAGCGAGCCAGTTCAAGATCCCACAGCCACCTAAGCTTAGGTATGATGTTGAGATTAGATATAGGCCTTCTGTACCTGATAATATCAGGCATTGGAAAGTATTCAAGGATGATCTTGAGATCAGAAGGTTTTTGTAGTCGGTTGATGAGTTCTCTTCATTACATATTGATCAGGGTCATGATTCCAAAGGTGACCCTCCCCCTGAAGTATTTTTGAATAAAATTGCTAATCACCATATTGTCTAGCTACCAAGAAACCACATCCCAAAGGGACTTGTTCCTTTGGAAAGATTGTTTGATGGGAATGATGTAGCAGTGAAGCTTAAGGGCCAACTAAGAATGTTGATGTAGTTGAGTGCAACATTGGTATAGAGGTGGATCCAAAGTTTTTCAAGTTTTCAAGTAGCCCATCAAGGGAGAAGAGACCCGAGTACACCAAGATATTAAAAGAATTTGCCTATGTGTTTTTATGGACTTATGAATACCTCAGAACATATGATACCAGCATAATCAAGCATAATGTCCCATTGAAAGAGGAGGCCAAACCATTTAGGTAGAGAGTAAGACAAATAAATCCTATGTTGTTGCCTATCATGGAGAGGGAGGTGAATAAATTTTTGGATGCCCAAATCATTGTCCCATTGTGATATTCTGAATGGGTGGCCAACCTGGTCCTAGTGAGGAAAAAGAACAGAGAAATCAGACTCTGTGTTGATTTAAGGAACCTGAATAGAAGCTCCAGGAAGGAAAATTATCCTTTTCCAAAGTTGGAACACATATTGAAAAGGGTGGTAGGCGCATCCAAGATTTCCATGATTGATGGATTTTCTGGCTACAATCAAATTTCTGTCTTGCCTGGAGATAGAGAAACAACAACCTTCACCACTTGGTGGGGCACATTCATGTATTCCAAAATGACTTTCGGATTGATGAATGTAGGAACGACCTTCCATCGAGCCATGGATATCAACTTCAATGGAGAAAGGGATAAATTTGTGGTCATCTATCTGGATGACATAACAATCTTCTCCAGATCTGATGAAGAACATTGCGGTCATCTGAGAAAAGTCTTCCTAAAATGCAGAAGGTTTGGGATCTTCTTAAATCCCAAGAAATCATTGTTTTCCATGAAGGAGGGAAGGTTATTGGGGCATATAATATCTGCTCAAGGAGTAAGAATTGATCCCAGTAGGGTGGAAGAAATCCAAACCTTATCACTCCCGAGGTTCAAGAAGAAGGTTCAATCTTTCTTGGGGAAAGTTAATTTCCTAAGAAGGTTTGTTTCCAATTTTTCCGAATTGGTGAATCATATCAAATCCATTCTCAGAAAGGGGAATGAGGTAAAATGAGCCATCGGACCTAGAGAATCCTTTGACCGAATCAAAAAAGCATTGACTGAAGCACCTGTGCTTATCAATCTTGATTACTCCAAGGATTTTCTAATCTTTTCTTTTGCTTCTTTTGATACAGTGGTCATTGTTCTACTGTAGAAAAATGATGTAGGGCACTAAGGGACTTTGAGACAAAATATGACATCATGGAGAAACATTCCTATGCCTTGGTGAAATATCTCAAAGATTTCAGAGTCTATGTGTTGCATTCAAAGATCATCACCTATGTTCCTTTAGCCTGTATGAAGGATATTGTCATTCAACCTAACATAGATGGGAGAAGGAGAAAATGGATTGCTAGGATCCTTGAATTCAATCTGGATATCAAGCCCACAAAATTGATCAAATGTCAAGTTTTAGCCAATATGTTGATTGAATCGAATTGTGAAGCTTTGGGGGTTAACTTCATCAACACTTGCTTAGAAAATTAGGAGGTTGGGTTGTCTGATAGCAGTCCTCGGGATGGTTTTCCTACCTTGTTGATAAAAATTTATATTGGAAAGATACCCTAGGGGTACTTCTGAGGTGTTTAGACCCACACGAAGCACAAAGGATTGTGTCGAACTTTCATGACAGTTTGTGTGGGGGGCATCAATTTTGGAGAACAACGACCCATAAAATTCTCAGGGATGGTTATTTCTGGTATACTCTATTCATTGATGTTTCCAAAAAAGTTAGAGCCTATGCTAAATGCTAGAAATTCTCAAGAAAGAAACAGCTAAATCCATTTCCATTGAAACCTGTGGTTGATTCAAAGCCCTTCCAACAGTGGGGCCTAGACTTCATTGGGGAAATTCATCCTACATCTAGTGATCAGCACAAATGGATCCTGACTACCACAGATTACTTTACCAAGTGGATAGAAGCTATTCTCACATAGAGTTCTTATCACAGAGTGATAATCGATTTCCTGGAGGATATCATAGCAAGATTCAACTACTCGAGTAGATTCATCACAAACAATGCAGCATCCTTCAAAGCCGAACCATTAATACAATTCTACAAGCAATTTGGAATCAAGTTGATTCACTCTACCCCATACTACCCCCAAGGCAATGGACTAGCAAAATCCTCTAACAAAATCCTCATCAAAATCATTAAAATACTGTTAGAGGATAAAAAGAAAGCGTGGGATTCAAAGCTCAATTTTTCTTTGTGGGATGATAGAGTGACAATGAAAATATCTCTCGGCGTCTCTCCATTCCATCTTGTAAATGGAACTGAAGCAGATTTTCCCTCTCAACTGGTCTTTCCCATGGAGAAATTCTTTCAAGATCACCATGGTGAGCCCGATGATATGGTTAGAAGAATTCATCAGCTGGTAGAAGTGTAGCAGACCAGAGAGCAGGTAACAGACAGAGCACATGAATTTCAGCAGAAAATCAAGCAAGGTTTTCACAGGGAGAGCAGAAAAGAGGATTTCCAGCTGGGAGATCTAGTGCTCAAATGGGATGCCCCCAGGCAAGATAAGTTCAAGCATGGTAAATTCAAATCCCTTTGGATCAAACCCTTCAAGATTTATGAGGCATTTCCCAATAATACTTACAGGTTGCAGAGTCTAGAGGCTGATGAAGTTTTTAATGGCCCTATAAATGGGCACTTCCTGAAAAGGTTTTTTGTTTAAAGTCGTAATCAACGTCCCACCACTATAAATACCATCTCTGTTTTATGTTTATTTTGTTTAGTTTTAATAGGAGACTCCATAAACCAAAGCAAGGCACTAGAGCTATGCGTTCTTGGTAGCTCGCAGGGAGCATGCCATCCCCGATGGATCTTAATGTTAGCACATAAACTTGTCACGCTTTGTGAGTTGTGTTTTCCACCTAAGTTTATAATTTTTTCCTTCTCCTCTTTTGCAGGCCAGTTGTAAATTCTCCTCTTAGCTTATATTTTTTGTTGTTGGTCTTCACCCATTCGATATACTTGTTTTATTTAGCGTCTCACCTGAGAAATATAAACCTTAAGTATTTATGTTTTTCCTAATCCAATCACGTCTCTCATTGCCTTTGTTGTTGATCCTTTTGTTTTCTCGAGTCCTTTGTTAGTCTTCCCAGTAGCCGTTCACAAGCTGCAGTTATCAGCACCAAGCACAACACTTGAAGATTTTAGTATGGATTCAAATCAAGCGAGCAAGCAAGATCACCCTTCAACGATAAAGATCCTTCAAGATGATCAGATCGATGACCATCGGGTGATCGGGACCATACATTTGCATGAGGAATAACGTCAGGAAAATTCACAAAATCATGATGCCATCTTAGTTGTTGGTATCAGAAGGACATGTGGTGCACGATTAGCATAGTCATGATTTCGTGAGTCAGAGAGATCAAAGAGCAGACTATTTGGAACTTGCGAGACAGGAAATAGAAAAAAGATCACAGTCATTGATCAGAAGGGAGATCTGGACCATTCGATCAAAGGTAAATCTGGGTCATCCGATCAAAGGAGACACATGGCACCTGATCTGAGCATCATGGTTTCGTGACTCAACGTTTTGAGCATGGAGCGCATCATGAATTCACTATGTGTGAAATTGCGACACGCCTAAGAGTTAGTCTCATGATCGCATCCCAGAGTCACATAGAAGGTGGGGCCAAGAGAAATATAAGTGCCCATTCAATCATCAGGATCATGATTTCAAGGATCGGATTTCAAAAGTGGAACAAGGTGTGAGACCCCCAAAATGTGAAATCACGAAACGTTCGAGAATTGGGCCCGTGGTCTCAACATGTGAACACATGGGAAGCAGGTCTAGAAAAAGGGGCCAGCGCTCATCGCATAGCCAACGTTTCGTATTTTCAGGGAAAATATCGTGTCCGTCCATTTTGAAGCAAGTCTTACCGTTGATCAGAGTGGGCCATTTCACAGAAGTAGGTATCAGGACTTTTGAAGGAAAGTGGAGTGAGAACTCCCGAAAGATGAAATCTCAAAATTTCATTGGGGATGCGTAAGGTCGTGGCCTATGGTCACATGGAGTGATGGATAGGAGATTTTCCAAGAGCTGAAAGCACTCATTTTGGTTTCATCATAAGATCTGTGTGGTTTTGAAACGTTGGGCTTGACTTAGAGGAGTCACAAATGTCTCCTAGAGCATTCATGGGCATCAGGCTCTATCCCAATCACAATGCAATTAATTAATGGAAATGGGGGGAGGTAGTTGAAACCTCGTTTCACCCCATAAATGGAAATCATGGAAACACTAGCCGTGGAAGAAGAATGTCAACCCAAGGACCCTCTATCAATGAATTTTCCTGCAAAGCCCATACCGATCTGAGATCATGTCTGACAGACGAATGGAAGTGCAGTTAGGTAGAGGAAGGAAAAGATGCCTAGCATTGAATGTAATGACCAGAGCACGTTTCTGAAGGGAGCAGTTGCTCTGAGAATATATACTCAGTTTTCATATTTTGTAAAGGTCAGATGGTTGGGCTAGGCTCCCTGCTATTGTAGTATTTTTATGAAGAACACTGGTTCTCTGGTCATGTATTTGTTTTTGAGACAACTTGATTAATCTAAGTTAGCTTTCGTACTCCATCTTGTTTTCCTCTGATACTAAGAGAGTTCATGTTTGATTGATTCACATGGATTGCTGTAACTATATTATGATAAATGTTTGATTATAGTATTGTTATGATTTCTTTAGATTCCTTGAAATTTTAATCCAATATGACCTTGTGTTTAAGTTTTTCCTCCTTAGGCTGCTGGAAAATATGATGTTCATAGCGTACCTCTACACCTTTCTCATTAGATATTCCTCCTACTCACCCTTACTCCAACTTACTGATTGAAGTTGATTCAAGGCCTCAATGGTTGGTGCATGCTATTCCATATTTCTGAGTTAGAACATTATTATCATTGAGTCCTCTCCATTTCATCACCTAAAACTCATTTACATTTACTGTATAAATTGATGGGTATCGGGCTTACCTTCAATGCAATCTAAAGGTGACTTCTAGTGCTAACACAATTCTCACAAAAATCCAAATCAATTTGTTTAAGAGATGGAAAAAAAATTCTTTTTTGAACTATTTGCATCCCCTTCTCACTCATGTGTCCAAGCCTATGATTCCACAGTGCCGCATCCACTCCTATAGAATCTAAAGAGATACAAGAGTCAATATTACCAATACATAAACACAATGTACCTACCTTCTCTTCTTTTTCTATCACAAGTGATCCTTTCGTGACCTTCGACACCTTATCTGTAAATATAGATATACAAAATTCACTTTCCAACTACCCTATTGAAATTAGGATTTTCCTTAGATATGGAACATGTCTTACCTCTTTCAACAACCACTAGTTTCCATTCCTTTTCTTTATTTTTATATTTCCCATTCCAACAATTTTTCATGGTGCATTATCTCCCAAATGAGCTTGTCCAAAATCACGTTGAACACAATCTAGAAAATGTTTCCTATGGGGTGTGGCATGAAATGAAGCCCTTGAATATACTACCCAATACTCAGAAATATTATCTATAGAAATAATCAAATCATCTTGTAACACATCACCTGTTACATTTGCTTCCTAATTTTTACCCTATTGTCCATCTCTTTGTTTCTTTGGAGCTTTGCAGTCTTTCTTCATATATCTTTTCTTCCCACAATTCCATCACTCTATCTTTCCTAGTATGGATTTAGATCTACCCTTGTTATAATTTCCATGGTTCCTTGATCCCTTTCCTCTATCTTTTGTATTCCCATGTTCTCCATGTTTAATGCATTAATTAATGTCTCACCTGTGATTTTCCATCACATTTCCTCGCTAAGGATAACACCAACAACATCATCAAATTTTAAATTGTTTGAACCAGAGACAAAGTTACTTACAACCATGATGAAGTTGTTCAAATTTATGGAAATGAGCACAATATTAGAAGAGCCCTAACCTCATTGTAAAAGTCCACTTTTACAGAACTTAGTTGATTAGTAACAACATTAAATTCATTTAAATGATCTGCAATAGACCGACCTTTTGACATCTTCATATTAAATAATCTCTTCATTAGAAATACCTTATTGGACATCAAGGGTTTTTTATACAGTTTAGCCAATGTGTCCATCAACTTCTTTGTTGTCTTTTCTTTTGAAATATTGAAAGCCACCGATGTTGCTAGGCTCAACCATATCGTTCCTAGTTCCTTTCTATCAGTAACCTCTTAGCGCAAAAGTGATCAAACCAGGGTCCTTCTCAAGTTACCAACAAGAGGTACCAAAGTAGTTTAAAGCACTGGAATTTTCATCTTCCCTGGAGGGAAGAAGTCTCACCCAAAGCACAATCGAGACAAGAAAGAGAGGGAAGGGTAAAGAGAATACTTAGACAAATCTCTGAGGTAACAAGATTCAGGTTAGTCTTGCGCAAGATAGATTAAGCCTATAGTATATTTGAAGATTTCCTAACCCATGAAGAATAATATAGAGTTGTGATGATAATCATAAGCATGCTATAACCAATTAAGTGTATCAGACATAAAGATAATATAGAGTAACATTCAATACATTCTGAAGACTAAATACACATGATATATTCAAAATTTGGGTCCCCAATTGTATTAACATATCAGGTTCTTCTCAGAGCTTGAGTCACATATACAAGTGATCAAAGGATTCTTCCCAACAAGTATGAGACAAGATTATCTCAGTCCCTTTCTCTTTGCAGCTCTATAATAATACAAAATTCTATTACAATGATAGTTTGGTTCTTACCCAAATCTCAAGACTCAGCTAAGTTAACAACATGAATATAGAAACAATGAATCCAGTAACCACGACAATCCCAACCCAACCTTAGTAACATATACCCTAACAACACCAACATTTTACAATCATATCAGTCTCATAGATATAATCTGATCTTGAGTTTTCTGGTTGAGAACCCGATATTTCTCTCTTATTCTTGATATTTTTGCAACTTCTTTCCTCAAAATTGATGCTGCTTTTTCCTTCCAACCACTTTCTCTTTATTCCTTTAGTCCATCGTCCATCTCCTTAGTAGCTTGCACAACTTCTATTCATCAAAATGAAGGGCCCAACAGGCTCCCATCGCAATCCTTGACTCGTCCCGAGTCAAATATTTGGCTCTTTCGTGGTCTCTAGGTTGGCCTGTTGTTTTCCTTTGTCTTTTGTCTCTAATTTTCTTCTAGTTTCTGCTTGATTGATTTCTTCTTTGGATTCTTCAAACAAAGGGCCCAATTCAGGTACTAGTTCTAGGGCTCTTTTCCTGACTCCTTGGAAGTTATCCACCTTGTCCTGCCACTTTTTGGCAAGTAGTGAAGCTTCAACAACAAATTATTGGGTGGCATCTGTAATGAATTATTTTGGCTTGGACACGACTAGAGAGTTTCATTATGAATAATATATGGCATCCACTTGATTCATCTATAGATACATTGTTTGCACTACAGGTTGAAACTCTCATAGCTATTTCTTAGCCACAGTTTGAGCTTCAAATAATGCACTTAGATAATTTTTCGATTGTTGTATATTGTTAAATTTCTCTTGTTGCTCCAACGGATCCATGGTGTTGGTTGCTTCTTCGATGAGTGATTGGATCTGCAAGCACATGTCTTCCAATGTTTTATTTTGCCTTGAAACGATTCCCATCCAATCACTAACCTCTTTGAAAATGGTTATGCATTCTGTAGTTCTTTTATGCAAGGTTACTCTTGCATTGTTTTCTTCCAAGACACTTTTTTCCAGTTTCTCTTATAGCTTCCTGGGTTGAAGATCAACTTCTCACTTACTTTTCTGCAACTTGAATTCGATATATTTTTCTCATTCTGCCAGCTTAGGCCAGGCTATCTGAATTAATTCGACCTGTTCAACAAGCTCACTTGTTGTGCTGGATTCTAGCAGCTGAGGCATTGTATTTATGATCATTGTCCAGGCCTTTGTGAGTTTTTCCTTTACCTTTTCTACCTTCCTCTCTTCCTGAATCTTTGAATATTCCTCCTTCGTTCATCGTTCTTTTACAATGAGTCCTTCTTGTTTCTAGAAATCAACTTCTCGTTCAGCCTGCTAGATCTTCTGCTCCAATTGCTTAGTCGAGGATCTGATTATGCCCACCAGTTGTGTTGTCGACAACTAAGCGAGATCGCCAAATGAAGGAGCGACATCGAGGGGTAATCAGACTTGTAGTTGTAGTCTAATAACCATTGAATGTTCTGAGGGTCTCTCTAACTCTTATTTCCCTAGGGATGGACCTTGTATTTGATGTGAAAGTATCATTTTTAAAGTCGTTGGAAGTAGAGGGAGAACCTATGTCTTCGCTAGGAAAAGATGCCACAGTTCTTCGCATTGTTGTGGATTATGGAGTACTAGCTCCAGTTGTTTTTTCAGGGATGTTGCACTTTTCCCTGATGTTTTTTGGGGTTTTTTCTGAACCATATGTGCTCCTACTCCTGTTTGTAATGAAACTTATGGAGTCTCGCTCCTGATGATGGGAATACCAACATTAACTGTTGAGAGAGGACTTTGGGTGCCTGGAACATGCGGTATTGGAGAAAGTGGTAGGATTACTTGTTTCTGACTCTCTACCAAAGGAAGATTGATTGAAATGGATACTGAAAGAGAGACTGGATGGCTCAAGGATTCAGTGGTCAGGGTAATGGGTTATTTTACATTGTCATATGGGTCGGGGTTATCCAGCTTCATTGTCTCGGGGGATGTGGGTTGGGAGGGAACAATGGTCTCATGTGGTGGTGATGGGGCTTGTGGTGGTGATGGGGCTTGTTCAGTAATGATAGTTGTGTAGGTAGTGGTGTCTGGGTCAGGATCATTTGTGATGTTAATCATATTCTAGGAAACATGAGTGGCGGATCTAATATGTGGTATAGATGTGGATATTGGTTGTGGGTTCAATATTTTGATAGGGGAAATACATGTTCGAGGTTTCTTGTTTGAAACAAATCCTACGAACGCAATAGCTAGGATGTTCTTGAAATCCTTCCTTCATAGAAAAGCCTGTTCTAGGAGCTACGAAAACATAGGCAGTGTCCTCTTCTTCCACTCCATAGGTTCCTGATCCTCTTCATCTTTTGAGTTTGATGGCATTTGGACCTTCGGGTTCTTTTCTGTTGAGCCAGAACTCGGCCCCACTCCTTCGTCCTACCCCTTTTTCTTCAGGAGCTATGGTGGCAAGAGATAATGCATACCGAACATGCGTGGGTTGCACTTAACACTGACCCATGACATGACTTCCTTGTTGAAGGCCTCTTCATCTAGATAGAAGGGTAATGACCTCATGTGGAATTCCTCAGACTTCGGATTCCTCAGAAAAAGAAAAATTATAGTGGTGATTTATCCCAAATGCGATGTTTCAGGTGTTGAGATTCAACAGTTCATGTGGTATGTGCAACCACTTCAGGAACGCTACATTGTTGAACTCCATATTCTATGAGTCTAACCTTGAGTTCCAGGGATTGAACATCTTCTCTAGGTGACCCTTATTTATAGGTGACAATTTTCTTCCTAAGGGAGATGTCCATTTCCACATTATGAATGCTACTAATAGGTAGTCATATGTAAAAGTTCCACCTTTCTCCTGAGATTCCTCACACGTGACTAGGAGTTCCTCTAGTAGGAATTTTCACCAGTTGAACATAACTCCATTAACGCAAAAGTATGCTACTCAAAAAAAATCTAAGGTGCATTTTCCCTTGTAGTACAAGCACATAAACTTACTAGAGATCACATAGCAGGTTGTCTGGACCGTCTCTTGTAGAATTGGGTCGATTTTGGTCATACGTCCACCTCTTCATGTATGGAGTTTCTTATATAGGCTGACTTCACCCTTCTTCTTCCCATGCTTACTTGGGCCTTGAAATCCTTTTGAGACATATGCACCCTCAAGGGATAGTCCGATGAGCTGGTGGATATCCTTGACATGAATCATATATATTCTAACAAGCCATAAGCTCTTGTCATGCACCCGAATGATCAAAAAATTGGTGCACCATGCAACCTCAGAAGTAGTTCCGAAAACTGGTAGATCCCTAAGGTTCATGATGGTGGAATTGAACAAGTTAATGAATTCTGTCTTTGACACAAACTTCATGCCTCCCATTGCATCGGGTGCCAAGTCCCATAATACACTAATATTCATATGCGGAAACAATACTTGGTCCATCAGGTTGAGGTCGAGGAGTTTTAATTACTTGACATTTCCCTTGACATCGCCCATGATATTGACCCGGGGATCACATGACTCATCTGGAATTTCCTCTTTTAGATATGAACTCCAACCTCCTATTTCTCTTGGAATTTTGTCTCTATATTACTAGAAAACTAGACGTGATGATTTCGGCGCAGGGTCACGACTGGGGAGTAGGAGATTTCACAAGTGCGATGAGAGTGAAAATAGTGCAAGATGAAGGATAAATGAGGTAAACAATAAGTATAACTTGTGAGTTCACAAAGTATGATATGAAGGACAACTAGAGAGCTCTTTAATTACTCCTAACGACACTCATCATTAAACCATAAATGCAATCTCAGTCTTAGGCGTCTGACGAGACTAATAAAGGGGTAAAATATTATAGGGAGATCATGGCTTTAATCAATGGGCTGACAAGGACGTGGTCGACCTGAGAACTTACCATTTTAATGGTTGAGAATCTCGGTAGGGATACCGATGCAATCTACTCAGATCACACCTTTATGGCTTAACAAAAAAATTATGACAAGTTACTATACTATAGCTACCATAAAGGGGATGACTGGATGGGATGCGTGTGGCACATGGGTTGTGACACAGTTCAGATTCTCCCCCCCGACCACAATGGGGTCCTCATCATATTTAATGACTTCATCTAATGTAATGGTGGATATTCCCATCTTCTGTGGATGAGTAAGAAGTTCTGCAAAAAGGCACCGCTTAGACTGAAAAATAAGTATATTTCGTGGCCCAACAATTCACACTCTGACATTATTAATTGGATTAAGGAAATTACAAGAAATTAAAATCTAACTACTGTACATGCTCCCTTGGACTGGAGAAACATTCCTTTGGCTCAATTATGAGAAATGTAGGGTTTCATAAGGGAACCATTCACCCATCCTGGTTGAAGGATACCATCCAATTGCACTAGCTTGACTGCACCAGAGGGTTGGATTTCTGCAACTTTGAATGGATCCAACCAATGCATGTGTAACTTGGATGGATGCTTCTGATATAGACTATCGTAGAGTAGTACCTTATCCCCTTTCATGAGTCTTTTGGAATTAATATTATTATCATTCCAAGCTTTCTGTCTAGCTTTCTCAACCATCTGATGAAAATCCGCTAAAAATCCCACTTCCTCAAGATCTTGCAAGTCTGCAATCCTCTGTGCAACTGATTCATCATCTTTCATGTGTGTAGCATATGTTATATATATACTAGGGGTAATAAACTCTACAGGCACAACAACTTCATTCCCATAAACCAAATGAAATGGAATATACCTTTGTAGCTTCTTTGTGGTAGTCATGAAATCCCACAAAACTATCGAAAATCTATCATCCCAGTATTCCCTATTTGCAAAACATAATTTTGTCAATCCTCGTTCCATAATTTAATTGAATTCCTCCACTATAACATTATCTTGTGGGTGGTATGGACTACTCTTATGGTGTTGAATAAGAAATTTTATTGTCAACGTTGTGATTGTGCTGCTGATAAAGTGACTACCTTGATCGCTAGTAAGGCTTCTAGGACACCCAAACCGAGTGATGACGTTCTCAAAGATAAATCTAGCAGTTGTATTTGTTGAACAGTATTGAACTGCCTCTCCTTTAGCCCATATTGTGAGTTAATCCATTACGGTAATGATGTATCTGGTCTTTGAATGCTTAGCGAACGGGTTGTTTTTCCAATAAAATCAACCACCCACTTCTTGAAATACTGAAGTGGTCTAACTGGCTAAAGGGGTAGCTCATCTCTGTGTGATGGCTTTCCTAGTCTTTGACATATGTCACAAGATCTATCATACTCCTTAGTATCTTTAAATAACTTAGCCCACCATGATCCATCTTAAAGTACCTTATGTGCAGTAGATTTACTTCTAACATGTCCTCTTGCAACTCCACTATGGCACTCCCACAGGATTTTTTGTATTTCATGGTTCAAGACACATCTTTTGAGGATGTTGTCTAGCCCTAATTTGTAAAGTTTTCCTGCAATCAGTTGATAGTCTACTGCATGAGCCACCATATGTCACTTTTGGGTTTCATATTAAGTATATGGGTAGGTCCCTATACTGAGGAAGACAACAATGTCTTCAATATACTTCAGGATTGCCTCAATTTGGTATAGGTCCACATCTAGGAGTTGATCATCCATTCCTCCTCCAATTTCTCCTGATTCCAACCTGGACAGGTGGTATGGACCTACATTGCATTTTCCTGGTTTGACAATTAGTTCAAATGAAAACTATTGAAAGAGCACTAGCCACCTGCAAATCCTTCCTTCAAGTACTGGTTTATTAACTAAGTACCTCAATGTAGAATGGTCAGTAAAAAACTTAAAATGAGAGCCTAAAAAGTAGTGTCTAAACTTTTGTAATGTGTAAATCATAGCTATACCTTCCCTTTTGGTAGTTGTGTAGTTGTGTCCGTCTTGTAAAAGTTTTTTGTTGGTAAAGTAGATAGGTTGTCCATATTTCCTTCCTCTGGTTGCGCTAAAATGGCTCTCAGGGTAATACATGATGCATCCACATGTACATGGAATTCAATTTCCCAATTGGGAAATATCAATATAGGTGCAGTACTTAGTTTTTATTTGAGAATGTAGAATGCTTGTCACACTCTAGTGTCCACCGAAATAGTTCGAACTTCTTCAAGAATTTTTCTAGAGGTGTGGTGATAGTTGCATATCTTTTGATAAACTTGTGGTAATATTCTGTATGTCCCAAGGAAGAGCACAACAGTTTATCAATTGTAGGTGGAAACATGTACATGATAAACACAACTTTAGTCAGGTCTACTAGGACTCCTTTTCTGCATACAATATGGCCTAACAGATTGCCATGTGGTACACAAAAAATGCACTTCCTTAGATTCAAAGATATATGAAATTCACGACATCGATCAAACATTAACTAGAGTAACCCTACATGGTAATTTAATAGGTTGTATACCGTCCAATAATCCATGTAGGTTTCTACAAACTTGTCGATGAACTCTCAAAATGTTTCTATCACAATCCAAGAGAAAACTGCAGGGGCATTCTTTAAGCCAAAGGGAATTGCGTTGTATGTGAATGCTCCCCATTCAGTTATGAATGTGGTCTTCTTCTTGTCTTCCTCTATGATTCTGACTTGGTGATATATTGAGAATCCATCTGTAAACGAATAAGATTCTTTTCCCGTAACCTGATCTAACACTTCATCACCGAAAAGTGTTGGAAATGGATCATGCACACATGCAGAATTCAGATTTCTGTAGTCCACACAGACTCGAATGTCTTATGCATATTTTTTACTCTAGATAACTATGGGGATAATCCACTCTACTTCTTCGATTAGGACAATAAGTACTGCCGCAAGCATTTTTTCCACTTCCTTCTTGACCTTCTATTTTATTCTAGGATTAAGTCGGTATGGTCTGTGCTTTGCAAGTCTTGAGTCGGTTTTCAACTCAATTTTCATTTGTCCCATGGCTCCTTTTATATCTTTCATTTCTGAGAATGTTTTCGAAAACAAGTCCTCATACTCCTGTAACAAGCTACATACTTCATTCATAGTTTTCTCATCTAAGTTATCTCCTATAGAAGCAATCTTAGGATTTTATGTAATCCCTATATTAACTTTCCACAAATTTAGTGGATGGTTATAGGAGCTACATGTGTGACTAGGTATAGTATCATGAATCTCTCTAATGCCTTCCATTTATTTAATGGTTAAGTTTCTAAGGTCTTCTAAGTCATCAGGTTTTTCCAGGTATTTCTCAACTTTACAACAAGGTACATGTATCTTATTAGTTTTAAGATCCAGACTAGAATGAAGCAAATGAACATGGTCAACACATACCACTGGCCTTGATCTCTTTTTTCAAATTTCAGTAAAAAGAATTTCCTTTATTCTTTAAAGGACTGTGTTGAGCTCATGATACTTACTTGTAGAGGAGAAGTCCTTGCAAAATTGTTCTTGTAAGGTCTAACAACAATTTGTTTGTCTTCTAGTATCCTCATGTATATACCTAGATCTTTGGATTGGACCAAAATAATGGATAAATACCTGAACCCATAGGTGAGGGGGTACTTCTGAAAATCTCCACTTCTTTAAGAAATGCTAAATATGCACTTTAGGGTTAGACCATCCATCGAATAGTTGTGCATATTGAATATCTATATTCATTTATTCTTTTAGTTTATCCCTAATTTGGAATCAACATCGGATGGCTTTTTTTTCATCTTTCCACTCCATAATCCAAGCTTTATGGGTGGCCCACCATCTAGCAGGGGTATCTTGAAGGGCTAAGTCGAGAACATAGATCCTTTGATCTGTTGATATTTTCTATTCCATGATGGCAAGAAATCTATGTACCTCTGAGGTATCATCATATGTCAGGTGTTCTCTGACCTCGGTTCCAATACACCTCATTCCTCTAACAGTTTCACATAGTCTTGAGAATCATTCATAGGATCCTTGATGCCAACTGTCAAATGTTAATTCTGAATCCTCATCAACCGGCTGTATGATTCTCCAACTTATCGATCTATCTGCAGTGGGATTTATGTAATCTAGTATCATTCCTGTTATTATGGCATATAATTGGTCAAGAGCATATGACTCCATGTTGTGTTCCACTATTTCAGTGTATCTAGGCCCTAAACATGGATCTAGGGTCTGAACTACTTTTATCCCATTTTCTTCAAAAGTCATGGTGTTTCTTTTTAGATCAATGATAACATAGTTTCCGTATGCCCAATAAATTCTGAGTAAATAAGGGTAGGGATCCTTATCTCCCATGATTTCAATTACTTCAAAATTTGTTGTGGTTTTAACTCTTGCAACATCTATTTCCACATTTTCCAGCCTTACTACTGGGAAAATGCAATATTGGTTTTCCTTTCTCAAATGGATGGGGGAATATACTAACTAATGTTTTCCCAATGCTTTCCAGGTCTTTTTGGGTAGGATGTTGACATCAGATCCCAAATATAGCATGACATCTTTGATTTCAAAATCATCTAGCTAGGCTTCTAACATAAATTATTTTCATGTTCACACCTTTCTTATTTGTATTCTATGGGTATTATTATCAGGGAGGTTGGTCCTTACTATGGCTTCTAGGGTTCCCTCATTTCCCAATATTATGTATAGGTTGTTGCGCAAATTCTCCGCAATTTGATCATCCCATAGGATCTCAAAGAACAATTGAAACCAAAGATTGATTACACTTTGAGGCTGCTTGGGGTGTCTCATTGGAATTGGAGAGTTTATAGGTTTTGATGGTGAGGTAGGTGCTTGCACAAGGTTAGGTTGACAGGATAATTTAGGGGGATTCTCCATTATTTATGGAGTGGGGATTCTCCATTATTTATTGAGTGGGGATTCTCTTAAATATTTTTATTGCATCTTTGAAAAAAAACTTTTGTTTAACATGGTCATACCTGTCATCCCCAATTCCCCATGTTAATCTTAGGTATTTGTCCCCCAATTCCCCTTTTTCAGTTCTGAGCTTATTAGATTAACCCATTCTTCCCATTTCACGATTAGTTCTAGGCAGTCTTCGATTGCGTGCGCATTATTCCTGCAGTGAGAGCACTATGGTCATCTTAGGTGAGGGTAGTCTCTGGCCAAGTGACCTTTTTCGTTGAAGATGTAACATTGGCTCAACCCTCTTCCTCCATTTCTTTCACCTCTGAATCCACCTCCAACTCCACCTCCCCATCCTCTTCCAGGTCCTTGGGGTGTTTCGTTTATTCTGAATGTTTTCTGGTCTAACTTGTCAGCAAGCACATCCATCTCTCTACATTGATTTGTAGCATGTGTCATGGATGTGAAAAACTCATAATGTGATTTATTGGGTGTAGTTGTGTACTTTTTCATAATAGGACACTTCCTTAGTGCATGCCCATGTGTCTGAAAAATATCACAAGACTCAGCTGACTAAGATGTTTGAGCGCTTGGGAAGGTATGGTATAGCCCTGGTGTATGGAATGGTGGAGTCAAATATACTTTTCCAACTCATCCTGTTGGCCTTGGAGAGGGTCCCATCAGATTGTGAGGAGGTCCCATTACCCTCATGTAAGAACACTCATTTTCAAGATTTCCTTCTGTGTAGCATCCTATGCACCAGACCTGAGGTCGCTATGGTCTTGGTATGGTTAATTCTTGAATATTCTCCGTTAGCGTCGATATTTGTTCTTGAAGTTGCAACAAATTTTTATCTACTAGAGGTCTCATCATCCTCAGAATCCCTGGATAACCTTCCATGGCATCGATCTTCATCGACTATTCCAAGGAATCTGTTAATGTGTCTATCCATTGTTGTGTTAAAGGAATTCTCGTCCGAGGTAGTAATCCTTAGATTCACCATTCCCTCTGG
Organism: Picea mariana; assembly: GCA_032191745.1. Classification (NCBI taxonomy): domain Eukaryota; kingdom Viridiplantae; phylum Streptophyta; class Pinopsida; order Pinales; family Pinaceae; genus Picea; species Picea mariana. The sequence continues at coordinate 4,900 of JASDQU010208123.1, read as the reverse complement.
TGATCCTCATGAATTGGATGTGCTAACCTCCCAATAGCATATTTAAATTTATGACTGTACTCCTAGGCATATTTTCCTTCCCTTTGTTGAATCCCCCGCAACTCAGAGAGAGATTTTTTCTCTTACTGAGGTAGTTTAAATTTAGCGATGAATTTCAAACGAACTTGGCCAAGGGTAAACGCTTATCCTTGCAACCCTGGTTTAATATCCTTCATGTACCATTTGAGAGCATGACCCCTCAAGGTAGTCTGAAACTCTACTAACTTGTTTGCATCGAGAGTCCCTCTGGATCTCCAGATGGCTTCACATAAGAACTAATGTTGCTCTACATCCTCATCCCCTTTAACCCAGAATTCTAGGTATCGGGTGATCGATCCTCCCATATTTCCACCCATTGTGGGTCTCACAGTTCCTATTAGAAGTAAACCTAACGATCTTGGTTGTGATATGCCTAGGGATCCCAATATCCTCCTAGTGTTTACAGTTACAGACTAGTTCTGGCTAATTGGATGTGATGGGATAGAAATAACATAAGTAATCGATGTAGAATTTACCATGGGTATAGAGGACACCTAGGGGACGAGTGATTCTTGGCTGGTTCCATTGAATTTTGGGTGGGTTTCTTTGATATGGGGGATCTCATTTTCTTCCTCTTGAGAAACCTTCTTTTCCTGATTCCCAATGTTTCCTGATGTCGGGGCTGAATCTTCTTGGTCTCCTGCAAGGTCTAGACCTACTTCTTCTTCCCTCGCTTCTACACACTCTTCTTCTCATCCACCCATCTGGGGAAGCCTTCCTTTCTACGCTTATATCTACTATAATATTAGACTAGAAAATATTTCTTGTCTTCTTACCTTCCTCAACTCTTCCT
>JASDQU010208120.1:11911-28228 GCA_032191745.1 Picea mariana | reverse complement strand
CCCAGGCCATTTCGGCCATCCAGGAAGCTAAGGAAGGATAACACCCAAGGCCGGTGGTCCTGAGAAGGACTTCTTGTAAGTCTTTCACCTTTCTTCTTCCCCTTCTTTACCGCCTCAGGCGAAGGACCACCTGTGGTGCGGGTAGTCTCTGCCTCGTGCCGAGCTACCAAAGAGGTTGTAACCGGCTTCACAGCCGGATAGGTCGGATCTGTCCCTAAGGACAGATTTTGCTTATAACAGTCACCTCCAACTATAAATTCAGGTAATCCAAATATGCGTACATTACAATCCTCCCTTCCCAAAGATTTATTATCTTTAAGTAATGCCATCATAACCTGATGCTCCATAATCTTATCTAAACTGAAACTGAAAATGATACCAAGGTCCCAAACCATTGTGTAATATGTGTAGCATCCTCTGGACTCAAGGTGTGGTCTGGTAAGGTACTGACATAAGTGACCCCCTGAAAACTTCCAACAACTAAGGATAATCAATGTATAAAAAGTACATGGTCTAATTTAAAATGGTGTGAATTACAAAAGGTCAAAATTCACTCATCTATTTGAAATTTTGTTAGGGTTATCTTAAACTTTTTGGTTTGCTAATTATTTTTATAATAAAACCACTTTAGGCTGAGTGAAATTAACCAAATATTACGAAAAATTATAGAACAAGAGCAAAAGGCAAAGATTAGATGCATAACCATATACCTTTTTACCAAACAATTTATGAAAATGTGAAAAATCCAATAATTGCAAACATAAATGTAAATAAGGTAAACTAATAACATTATAATAGTATCAAAGAACATATTGTTGTATTCTTATAATTTTCTATATGAAGCCTTTCTATATGACAGTTTTTTAACATAAAAATTTTTATGGTTTTTATATAACATGACAATACCTTCAATATTTTTGGGGTGTAGTACTAAGTGATCAAATTTCATAATTGTGTGTTTCAAGTGAATTCTTCTCTTATTAGTTGGGGCCATCCTTTCACTTCCCACCATAAGGGCACACGCCCTTTTTTTCTCAGTCTACCCATTAGTTTGCACAAAAGAATTGAAGATAAATGTGAGAAATTTGTTCTATAAACCACTTTGAGAAGATTTTATATTGAGTTTCATATAAATATATCTTCATCTCTAAGTTTTAACATAATTCTTGAATACATATAATTTCTTTTAATTCTTATGGTTCATTCATGCACATCTTTCTAAGCAGAAGAAGATCCAATGAAGATCCAGGATGTATCCTCCTCCTTGTCTAGATAGGGTCGATATTGCACCACTGAAACTAAACTACAATGGAAGGGTTTTGTCAAAACCTAAATGAAAGCCTTGGCTCCAAGAATAATCTAAGAGATCAATCCAAACATAATACCAAATTGAAGGGTTACCCATCTATTTATTCCTCCTCTGAGCCTTCAATATCTTTCGCTTTTGACCAAATCAAACCCTTACCTTATTTTCCCTCCAATTTTCACTTAAACATTAAAAATTACCTTTTAATGTTTAAATAATTAATAATTTACTTTTTTAATATCAAAAAGTGGTTAATTGGCTTCTAATACATTCAATGTTCAAACAAATGAATGATTGGCCTTAATTGTTATATATAACAACAATGATGTTCAAACATGGACATTTTAAGTGCCATTCTATACTATGATCAAGTTAGCGATGATTTTTAACCATATAACAAGTACATGGTGTAAATTAAAATGGTGTGAATTAAAAAAGTTCAAAATCCACTCATCTATTTGAAATTTTGTTATGGTTATCTTCAGATTTTTGGGTTTCTAATTATTTGTAGAATAAAAACACTTTAGAATGAGTGAAGTTAACAAGATATTAGAAAAATGTCTAGAACAAGAGAAAAAGGAAAATATTTGATGCATAACCATATACCTTTTTACCAAACAATATATGAAAATGTGGAAAGGCCAATTATTGCAAACAAAAATGTAAATAAGGTAAACTAAGAACCTTATCATCATATAAAAGCACATATTGTTGCATGTTTAGAATTTTCTATATGAAGCATATGCTATATTATAATTTTCTTAACATATAGCATTTTATGATTTTGGTATAACATGACAATACTTTCAACATTTTTGGGGTCTATTACTAAGTGATCAAATTTCATAATGTGTGTTTAAGTGAATTCTATACTCTTATGATTTGGGGAAATTCTTTCACTCCTCAACCTGAGGGTACACGCACTTTTGTTTTGTCATTCTACCCATTAGTTTGCACAAAAGAATTGCAGATAAATGTGAGTAACTTGTTCTATCAACCACTTTGAGAAGATTTTATATTGAGTTCTATATAAATATATATTCCTCTCTAATTTTTAACATAATACTTGAATACATACAATTGATTTTAATGCCTATGGGTCATGCATGCATACCTTTCTAACCAGATGAAGCTCCAATGAAGATAGGGTTGATATTGCACCACATAAACTAAAGTATAATGAAAGGGTTTCATCAAAACCCTAACGAAAAACCTTGGAACCAATAATGCTCGAAGAGATCAATTCAAACATAATACCAAAGTGAAGGGTTACCCATCTATTTATTGTTCCTTCGAGCCTTCTATATATTTCCCATTTGAAAAAATCAAATCCTTACCTTATTTTCCCTCCAATTTTCACTTAAACATTAAAAATTACTTTTTAATGTTTAAGTAATTAATAATTTACTGATGCAGGAGCATCGCCAACACCTCAAGCGAGCCCGCATATTGAGCAGAGAACAACTGGACCGCGCCAGCACAAATTTTGAAACACCTTGATATTGTTGCGCCCAACATTAATGCGTAGAGTTAATGAAGCGCACTTGTACATTGTAATGGACCTTAAGCACATAAGCTCATGTCCTTAGGTAGATGAGGCATTTAATAAATTTAAATGTAAAGTAGATAGAACACTTAATTCTAGATTTGATAGTTTAGTTTTCGAGAGGGAAAACAGATATAGACACCCTCATTGTATCATTGTAACATATGGAGAGAATTCAGAAGGAGAGAGCCAACAGAGAAATTGTGTGAAGAACACCCATGTACAGATTTGAATTAATAGAAAGAAGTCTTTGATTCAATCTCATGGATGGTTTCATTTCTCTGTGTACGTTGTTTATGTTCTCGTGAATGTTTGCTTTATGGTCATACATTTGCTTTAATATGCTGTGTATGTGGTTTCATAGCTGAATTGAGATCTGTGAGAGTAAGAAATTATTTTCAATTGTTTCTCTATTTTGAGCCAAGAGATTTCTGCATAGAGTGCAGTGGAATTTATCCGCAAGGAGTGCATGACTGCAGGGTTCAGGTAGAGATAACTTTTGTTCTAAGTTATCAAGAGTGCAGATTTGGCACCAAAGTCGTGCAAGGCGTTCACAGGCTAGAAGGAGGCTCAGGGTTGTGATTCTGAGAAAAGGGAATTAGGACTGCCATCACAGGGAATGTTCAAAGTCGAGGAAGCTTCATCACTTAGTCGTGTTCGAAGATTTGTCGCAAGGAGTAAGGGAAACCAGTCCTCATAAATACTTGTGAAGCGAGGACAAGCTCAGGAGGAATAGGCCTACAATTCGCTAAGGGATATTTGCAGGGGTGTTGTGGAAAGCTCGAAAGAAGCCCCACAGGTTGGCGAGTGGGTGAACAAGTCTTCACGGAGGAAGCGTTTGATCCATCTCGTAGGAGATAACTAAGAAAGGACGGACCGTTGAAATCTCCTGGAGAGATTCCAAAAAATCCCGAGGACCATTAGCTCTTGCAAAGCTCCAAGGTATTTAATGCGTGAACACTCATAGGTTCGAAGCTAAGGTGGGAGGAGATTCGTCGATATAGCATCATCGAGATCGTCTGATCCACACGTGACATCGCATATCGGGTGATCGCGAGGTGAAGTCCCAAGTTTTTGTAGCATCTATTTCGATATCGTGATTCGTGATATCCTGATTGGATCATAACCGTTGATTGTGGGGACCGGTGTCAAGGAATCCCAATATATCAGGGTTCGGAGAATCGGGGTTCTCGAGGACAGAGAATGCTTGCATGTTGGATTCGCGATTAGCGATATCCCGACAATGACATGGTAGTGTGGGACCACGAGAACTAGTGGAGTATAGGTGGCATCATATCGGGGATCGGGGAAAGTTAAATACTGAGTCCATCAACATCGGGACTCGTGATCCCGCGAGTTCTGAAATTCTGATAAAAGGAAAAATGGTGGAGAAGCCAAGTCCACACGTGTCTTGGAAAATCGGCCCATTGGGGTTCGGAGTTTGGCAATTCAACTTGTCAACTTTGCGAGTAGCGATATCCCGACAGGGAGAAGTTTTGATAGCGGAGGGGAGTCAACATTGACTCACATCGGACTTCGGGGAATCGTTAGGTGAGAAACACATGACCATAGGATTCGCGAAATCGCGAAGTCCGATTTCCCGATTGTGAAGGGAGGTCAGGAAGGAGTTGTTGTGGGTGAAGAATTCCCGACAGGGAATTAGAGGAGCATTGTCACTTTTCGGGGCCGAGGTCAGAGAAGGTCCTGGTGGAAGCGGGGCGCGCGGGTGGCGCGTGCTGCACCATTTACCTTTTTAAAATTTAAAAGTGGTTAATTGAATTTGAAAACATTCAACGTTCAAATAAATGAATGATTGGCATTAATTGTTATATATAACAACAATGATGTTCAAACGTGGACATTTTTAGAGCCATTCTGTGCAATGATCGAGTTAGCGCAAATTTTTAACCATATAACAAGTACATGATGTAAATTAAAATGTTGTGAATTAAAAAATTTCAAAATTCACTCATCTATTTGAAATCTTGTTATGGTTATGCTCAGTTTTTTGGATTTCTAATTCTTTGTAAATAAACGCACTTTAAGATGAGTGAACATAACCAAATATTAGGAAAATTTCTAGAACTAGAGGAAAAGGAAAAGATTTGATGCATAACCATTTACCTTTTTACCAAAAAATATATGAAAATGTGGAAAAAACAATAATTGCAAACATAAATTTGTAAATAAGGTAAAATAAGAACCGTGTCAATGTACCAAAGAACATATTGTTGCATTCTTATAATTAGCTATATGAAGCCTATGCTATATAATAATTTTTTTAACATAAAGGATTTTATGATTTTGATATAACGTGACAATACTTTCAATACTTTTGGGGTGTATTACTAAGTGATGAAATTTCATCATTGTGTGTTTCAAGTGAATTATAAACACTTATTAGTTGGGGCCATTCTTTCACTCCTCATCATGAGGGAACACACCCTTTTATTTTGTCAGTATACCCATTAGTTTGCAACAAAAGAATTGAAGATAAATGTGAGTAACTTGTTGCATAAACCACTTTGAGAAGATTTTATATTGAGTTCCATATAAATATATCTTCCTCTCTAAGTTTTAGCATAATACTTGAATACAAAAAAAACAAATCCAATGCTTATGATTCATTCATGCATACCTTGCTAACCACAACATGGACCTCATAGAATAAATATTTGAACTCCAATACCAATATAAACATGATGTCAAGGACTGGGCATAGTAGGGATTTTTTTCATGATCCAATCCATGGTTATGGATACAAACGAAGTGTAAGGTCTTATGCTAGAAGGGAGTGAACACCCTCACCCAAGTCCTCAAGGAGACCGAACTTGGGTTTCTCCAACACCCAAGTGTTGCACTAGTTGGGAAATTGGGAAGCTTGGTTGCACAAACACACCAAGGGGCGTTCCCAACCATGAGGCAAAGCACAAGGCAAGGTGCACCAAGGTTGGGATGCACTGTTCTCAAGGGATGTGATGGTTGACGACTGCATGGTTTTGTTTGGGTGCACAGGACCACGAAGGGGTGCACTAGTTCATTTGGGTTCTTTGGTCCATGAAGAGATGCGACACACTGTTATACATAAAAATTTCACACTACCTAGTGTTGTACTAAGTGTCGCACTTATATCACTTTTTCATTAAGTGTCACATTTATATATAGTTGTGTTGTTGAGTGTTGTAATTAGAAAATGATTCTTGCATAAGTGTCACATTCATTTTTCATCACTCTGACATCATGTAACAACACTTTTTCATCATCCCTAACCCTTGAGGAAAAGAAAAACCCATTTTGGAGGTCGAAAACATGACTTTTTCCTTCAATTTTTGGCTTAGTTGGAAGGAGGATGCTCCCCTTCTCATTCATAGAGAGCATCCCTCCCTCCATGGATGCCCCTTAGTATACCATTTGGGAGCATCCAAGACTCCTTCTCTTACACTTTGGGGGAGTGTACATCCTTTTAGGAGAATTTCTAACCAATTCCTCCTTTCTTTGTGGGATAAGTTTTGAGGAACTTAGGGTTTTTATTGTTTGGGGTGACTCATGATCTCGAGATCTCCTACTTTGGGAATTCAATCCTAACCTAAGGAGGAAAAATCTCAACCATATACACCTAATCCTCAAACATTCCCTTGATTTTGTATGTTGGTTAAACCTCTATCCAATAATCAAATTAGCAATGATTCCTAAATATATAACATGTACATGGTGTAATTTAAAATGGTGTGAATTACAAAAGTTCAAAATTCACTCATCTCTTTGAAATTTTGTTAGGGTTATCTTTAAATTTTTGGTTTTCTAATTTTTTGAAGAATAAAAACACTTTTGGATGAGTGAAACTAACAATATCAAAAGGAAAATATTAGATGCATAACCATATACCTTTTTACCAAACAATATATGAAAATGTGGAAAAACCAATAATTCCAAACATAAATGTAAATAAGGTAAACTAAGAACCTTATCATCGTATCAAAGAACATACTACTGCATTCTTAGAATTGTTTATATGAAACCCTTACCTCAACTTCCCTCCAATTTTCACTTAAACATTAAAAGTTAATTTTTAATGTTTAAGTAATTAATAATTTATCCTTTTAATATCGAAAAGTGGTTAATTGGATTCTAATACATTCACGGATCTGAGAAACCCATTTCTCATCATTCCAACCTTTATATATTTTAGTCATAGTTCCAACGATCTATTACACTCATGTATCCATTCAAATAATATGGTCTCGTTAACACGTTTAGTGCATTTAATTAAATTATGTCCAATAATGACCAAAATTACGAAAATTGTTTGAACACCATGGAACCAAGAGTGGACTATGAGAAAATGATTCTGGTGATAAAATATGGCAAATGGACTAGCCTGGGATCCATAAAACTCCTCCAAAATTCCCAGTTCCCCTTTTAACCAACATTTACTCCCTAGCCATACTAACATAAACCCATAAGGTTTCCTCCAACTATAAATTTGTGGAATCAGAAGATGGGGACATTACAGTCATCCCTTCCCAAATATTGTGTGTCCTTAAGCAATCCCATCAAAACATGATTCTCAATAAATTGATCCAGACTGAAACAAAAAATGATACCATGGTCCCAAACCACCCTGTAACATGTGAATAAACCTCAACTCAAGGAGCGGCATGGTAAGGTACGAACATAAGAGGCCTCTTGAAAACTTCCAACAAGTAAGGAGACTCAATGTTGCAACAACTTGATCAACCCATCAAGGAACAGATCTGCTAGGGAACCAATATCATGAAATAAAAAACTATCTATCGCCTCTATGTCAATTATTGAACAATCTACTATTGAAATCGCAAGGTCCCAAGATAATATCGTAAAGGAATCACCATCTGGATGTTTCATCACTCTGATCATAACCATCCAACCATTGTTCCTAGTCTACCTCCTCCGCCCCTGGTACTTCCACCTAAAATACGTATAAGGGATGAAACTCCTATCATTAATAATATCTTCCATAAGTGTCTAGGTGAACTCATGGCCTGTAAATCCATTTCCATACTCTATATTGAATTTCATAAAAGGAAGTGCGTCCCAATCATTGGCAATGAATTCACACTGCTAATGGACTCTAAACATCTCTCCACTAGATAGATTTGTCACTTGTGTTGCCCCATACTCAAAAGATATCATGGGAAAGTGTGTGAATTGGTTAATCACTACAAACATGCTATCTGTCCATTGTACCCTCACTAAATTTGTGATCCAATTTGTGCACAATCTCTCCCACTCTCACCCAGAAATTGCCAAAGACTGCATCCATCCTCTGGAGTGAGTGTTCCACAACCTATTTTGTTGACAAGTCGTATACCCCCCTCCATCGTCCATGAGGCCTATCCATGTGAACCTCTCTCAAATCTTCTTAGACGATGTAAAACACTATATTCTCCTACAACTAATATGCAAGGTGTTGATATAATGTTCTTACTATTTCAATTGGGTCTCTATGAATTCATATATAAAAATGGAAACCATGATCTTGTTGTGCATGTGGGTATGTGGGAATGAAGATTCTTCAATATCAGAATGAAGGTTATTGATTGGCATTGGAAGAAATAATTTAATTTAGTGAATTTTCTTGCATTAATAAAGATTATCGGAATCATTTTCAACAACAAATGAATAAGAAAATGTTAATATCATGTGCATTTGTGAGCGAGTATTTCAATGTTATGGCATACGCTTCATATGAAAATGTTTGAAAATTAATATAATTATAATTAGTGTTTTTTTCTTCGTGCTTAAAGCAAGTATTGAATATTGTGTGAAAATGTTTCTTGTAAGGTCTATGTCCCCACAGAGCCTTATAAAACATAAGTTAAAAAAATAGAGAGTAGATAAATGTTATTTTGTACAAATTAATTTTCAGCATTTAACCATAATTTATTTAGAAAAAATTAAATTTATTAACATCATGAAAATAACCCACATAACCATCACATAACACAGCATAATCACTAAAATACATACCTCTGTCTGATGTTAATTCTCCAATCTCCAGTCGTCTTCTCTGCTTCTCTGCCCAAACTCTGCCCAAAACCAAATCTTTCCTCCCTGCTAGCTAGGAACAGAGCCTATCTGGCTCCCTAGCTCCAGGATTCTATGAGGATTCTTAGCCCCCGAGCCCAAAACTCTCAGCAACCTAGTGCACCCCTGTAACAGTCCACCCAAACTCCAAACCAAAAAATAACCAAAACCAGGAAATACAGTCTCTAATCTTGAATAATGCTTCCTCTTCCCAAATTTCCAAAACTCCCCCCTTTCTGAATGCCTCTCCCCCTCAAATCCCCCCTTTTCCATTCACCACCTCCTACCTTCATTTAATTCCACCCACCTTATCCCTCCATTCAATGCTTTATCACTTCTTACGTAAAGTTTTCAATAAATTAAAAGTTATTAAGCCTTTAATTCGTTACCCCAAACATTAAATGTGTTAAATTACCAATTAATTAATTAATCAACATATTTTAAACAATAAATAAATAAATAAATAATATTATTAATAATTAATCATTACTTAACTAATACACATTAGGACAATTAATTATTTAATTAATTATACTTGATAAATCTTAAGCAATCATTTAGCTAGGGTTGATACATACACCCACTCTTCAGGAAACTTCATCTCGAAGTTAAAATATTTTATGATACAAGGGAAAAGAAACATGGTTCACACATTCATAACAAATAACTGACAATATTAGTAAGTAAGCTAGAAACTCATTCATATTAGTGCACATGTGCAAGAAATGCATGTGTAGCTAGTACATACAAGTTTCGTTCATGTACTAATATCAATAACTATCATCTCTATAGTAATTTCCATATGCATCCAATCCATTTAACAAGACTATTCATTTTATAAAAGAAAATAAACCAATCATATGTTTGTGAAATCCTTTAATTTCAATTATCTAGCTCAACAATGTTATTTAGACAATTGTAGTTTAGTTACATAATTATGAATATTCATATATATATATATATATATATACACATTTTCTTTTCAGAGGGAAAACAATAAGTTCCAACATAAGACAAATCTCCATACACTCTCAACTATTTCTACTCATCCTTCCTCCCTAACTTACTTCCATCTTCCATTCCTATCCTTCCTCTGATGGACTATCTTGGAGCGTCAACCATATTGACCTAACTCCAAATAGAACCCGTAAGTGGAAGTGTCACTATCTTGACCAAATTTCCCCAACAGGTAACTGGCAATCATCATCACACATCTAGGGGAGCGTGATCTAACACCGTCCTCCCATGACTTCAGGTTTCAGAGGATACACGGTGGGAAATGCCTCCACCCCTCCTAATAATAACTAAGGTCCACACCCTACAATGGAATATACAGTGGCACCATGTTGTTGGGAGTTTTTTCATCGTCTATTCGGTTTTGGGCAGTCTCACCACCTGAAATCCTGCACTGGTCCACATATCTTAGCAATGCATCCATACCAATTTAATTTCATATACAAAGATTCATACCATATTGTTTCTCGGCCAGTGGTCATGACATCCACTTTCATTATCATTATCCCTTAGCTATTTCATAGCCCATAACCTGTAGATTAGTCTGTAACACAAACTCATACATTTTTATGCATTATCATCATGTAATTGCATACCACCATAATTTCAATTCGGTATCTGCGTAACAACAACTTTAACATCAAAGTTTTCAAGTTAGAAATAGATCTCATATATCCCATAATTCAATTAACGACACCCATTCACAAAATTATCATTTACATAACAGATTGCATCATATCCAACATCATTCTAATAGCATTTAAACCTTCATAGGATTCTCATTCACACAGTAGGTCACATCATATCCATCATCATCAATAACAATTAGACATTCATAGAATTTTCATTCACATAGTAGATCGCATCATATCCATCATCATCAATAACATTTAAACATTCATAAAATTTACATTCTCACAGTATATCGCATCATATCCATCATTATCCAAATACATTTAAACATTCATAAAGATTCATACGTCTTAAAAGTTCAAGTGTATCATTTAACAGTTTCATTGTGAATAGAAAATAAAGGTGTGTAGGCCTCAGGTAATCCTGGCTGTCTAAGTGAAAAGGTGGTGTTACATACACCCAACCTTCAAGAAACATATTCTCGAGGTGGTCAAAAAAGTGAGGGATAATCTCGTAGTAGTGTATCGGCGTCTTCCCAAGTAGCATATCTTGGACTGTACTTGTCCCACTAGACCTTAACTTGGTCTACCAGACAGTTCCTGAGCTGTCAGACTCTACGGTCCAATATGCGTAACAGTTCTACCGTGAGGGTTCCCACGTCTGATACCTGCAATTCCTTCCAATTTAGATTATGTGATTCATCATTAACATAATGACGTAGAATAGATACATGAAAAACATTATGAGTTTTATGCAAGTGGGGTGGCAGTACGAGACGATAGGCAACGGGTCCAATTTTCTCTTGGATTCTGAATGGTCGTATAAATTGAGGTGACAGCTTTGTCCCCTTCTCGAACCATATGGTACTCTTATTAGGCCTGATACAAATGAAAACCTGGTCTCCCACTTCATAACTTCGGTCAGTCATGTATGCATCCTCATAACTTTTCTGCCTATCCTGTGCTTTCTTTAGTCTCTGCCTAATCTAAATCACGTGTTCCTCCATCTCTTGAATCAATTCTAGCCCAACTATTACTCGATCTTCTAATCTATCCCAACTCAACGGTGTTATGCATGGCCTTCCATACAAAGCTTCACAGGGTGGCATTCCAATGGAGCTATGAAAACTGTTATTGTAAGTGAACTCTACCAAAGGTAGGTACTTCTCCCAATGGGTTTGATTATCCATGACATACATCCTAAGCATGTCTTCCATGACTTTATTTACTCTCTCGATTTTCCCATTTTTTTTAGGATGATAAGTTGTGCTTAAGTTCAACTGAGTCCCCAACATTGACTACAAACTTGTCCAAAACCTAGAAGTGAATCTAGAGTCCCTATCTGAAATGATCTTCTTAGGTATCCCAGGCAAATGGATAACCTCACTTACAAACACACGAGCCACATCAGTGACATCATAAGTGTCTCTAACCGGAATAAAATGAGCACTCTTGGTTAACTTATAAACTATCACAAGAATGGCATTGTGTCTATGAGATGTGAGTGGTAACCCCACAACAAAATCCATAGAAATGACTTCCCACTTGGACATAGGAACATCATGTGGTTGTAGGAGGCCTGTCGGGTGGTGGTGGTCGGCCTTAACTTATTGACACTCTAGGCATTTGGCGACGAAATGGACTACATCACACTTCATGCCTACCTAGAAGAAAAGCTTCCTTATGTCTGCGTACATCTTCTTCACTCCCGGATGCGCACAATAAAGTTCTCTATGGGCTTACTTTAGTATGATGCTTCGAATATCCCCATCTTCAGGGATGTACATCCTTCCCTGATATCTCAATAGTCTGTATTCTTCCAAACTATATCCTTCATACTTTGGATCTAATTTCCTCCCACTCTGGAGGTTTGAAGTAACCTCTAAATACCAACTATCTCCTTGGAGTTGCACCAACACATGTTCCCTCAGATTGACTTTTAAGGGTACTAGGGAGAAGACATGTATTCTCCTGCTCAAGGCATATGCGACCACATTTTCCTTTCCTTTGATGTATGTAATACCAAAATCATAGTCACTCATAAACTCACTCCATCGCCTTTGCCTGGAATTCAGATCCCTTTGAGTGAAGAGATGTTTTAAACTTTGATGGTTCGTTTTGAGCTCAATTTTTCACCCCACAAGATAGTGCCTCCAAAGTTTCAGAGCTAGCATTACAACTGTCAACTCTAAATCATGAGTTGCATATATCTCTTCGTGTTTCTTCAACTTCTTTGATGCATAAGCAATCACTCCTCCATCCTGCATTAGCATGGCCCCCAACCTTTCCTTCGAGGCATCCATGTAGACTGTGAAGTCCTTTTCCATATCCAACACTCGTAGAATTGGCGCACTAGTTAGTAACCTCTTAAGCTCAATGAATGAACTATCACATTCTTTTGTTCATTCATACCTAGCCCCCTTGCACTTAAAAGTGGTGATGGGTTTCGCTATTTTTGAGAGTCCTTCCAAAAATCTCCGATAATAACCTACTAGCACCATGAAGCTTCTCACCTCATGGGCATTTTTCGGCACTAGCCACTCCATAATAGCCTTTACCTTTTCTGGTTCCACAGAAATTCCTTCACCAGAAATGATATGAACTAAATAGTGGATTTCTCTCTAGAAGAAGGAACACTTCGACAACTTCCCATACAATTTGTTCTCTCTAAGGAAGGACAACACTACTTGCAAGTTCTCCTCGTTTTCTCTTTCATTCTTGGAATATATAAGGATATCATCTAGAAATACTTGTACAAATTGGTCTAGGTATTTCTGGAATACACCATTCATGAGGCTCATGAATACTGTTGGCGCATTGGTCAATCTAAAAGGTAATACAACGAACTCGTAATGTCCAAATCGGGTTCGAAAGGCAGTTTTAGGAATATCACCTTCCTTAATCCTTAACTGGTGATACTCTGATCGTAGATCAATCTTTGAGAATACCGTTTCTCCTTTCATCTGATCAAGGAGGTCATCTATTTGCGGCATTGGGTACCTATTTTTCACTATAGCATGGTTCAAGTCCCTATAATCTATAAACAATCGTAACGAACCATACTTCTTCTTTACAAAAATTAATGGTGCACCCTAAGGTGAGACACTAGGCCTTAATAGCCCTAAGTCCAGTAACTCTTTCAACTGCATTTGCAACTCACAAAGTTCTGGCGCAGTCGTCTGATACAGAGTCTTGGAAATTGGTTATGCACCAGGTTTTAGCTCAATAGTAAAATCAAGCTCCCTCTCAGGAGGTAGCCCTGGTAACTCGTTCGGAAAAACATCCTTAAATTTTGACAATACCAAGTACTGATCTAAGGAGGGTCCCTTCCTTTCATTCACTTCTTCTACGACATAAATTCGACACCCTTGCCTCAAGAATCTCTTAACCTTCATAGTTGAGATATAGCCTAATGACACCTTTCTCCGTACACCCTGGATCTCTACTGGCCTTCCTTCGTCTTCTACATAGAGCACCCTTTTTGCGAAACAATCTACCAAAGATCGATGAGCTTCTAACCAATCCACTCCAATGATTAGGTCATATGCCCCAAGAGTAGTAACGTATACCTTCAATGTGGTAGTACACACTCCCAGGTCTATTAGACAATTATCAATGCTAGGTCCTATCACTTGTTTTTCTCTCAAATCCATCTCGACTTATTTAATGTCATCATGCTTGTAGGATGCCAACCCACTCTTTTCTAACGCATATGGTGAAATGAAACTATCTGTAGCACCAAAATCAAATAAAATCTTAACATTGATATGATTTAGTGTACCTAATGACTCCACCATCGTGGATTGATGTTCTGCTAGGAAATTATTAACCGCTGCGTAAATTTGGTGGTTTCTACTTTCTCTTCCCATCGGGACCTTTCCTTCTCTATGCACAAATCCTGATTGTAACTCTGGGCAATCACGCTGGTAATGGGTTCCTCCACATCCCCAATAGGTAACACAAAATTGAACCTACGCATTGTTTTATGATTGTCTCTGAAATGAATTCCTTCCTCTGGCACCCCTGCCCCTACTAACTGTCTTCTGAGATGGTCGTGCACCTACCTATGTTGTTGTTGATGAACCGGATGCTGCACTTGCTGCCATTGAAATCTGAGTGGCTACTATCCTTGGTGCGACTCTATTACCATATGGAGGTGGCCTTGAGCCCCCTCCCCTAGGAAATGTCCTAAGGGCCTTCCCCATAAATCTAGGACAATGTGGAAAGGTCGATCTTGTACCTCCGGTTAAGTTCATGTGTTCTTCCACATAACACATATTTTCCATATCTTCCTCTACCGAATACGATTTCCACATCCGTACCATAGCCCTTATCTTAGGGTTTAACCCATAGACAAAGTGTTATGCCTGTCGTTGGTCATTATCCATGTATGAGACATATTTGACCAATTCCATAAACCTGATCTCATATTCTTCTACAGTTTTGTTTCCCTTTACTAAGGCATGAAATTCTCCTACCTGTTGTTCCTCATAGTAAGTTGGCAGATATTTCCTTCGGAACCTCTCCTCGAAAATTTCCCAAGATATGGTGTCTGGGGTAAGATGTAGTTGTCTTTCCAGGTTGCCTCACCAGTTTAAGGCACTGTCTCTCAACTAAAAAATCATTATCTTTTCCTTTGAAGTGGATGCATAGTCTCTTAAGGAAAAACACCTTGTCATGCCTTCCAACCATGCCTTGGCACGTTCACTGGCATGACCCTCGACAAACTCCGAAAGTTTGATCTTCTGCAGTTATCTGGTGATGTCTTCGGGTGGAGGTCCTCCCCCTGAATCCCTTGATGCTTCTGGATTACCCATTCCAAATGGTGGGGGATCCACTTCGATCCTTGTTGGTTGATGCCCCTTTAAAGTCTCATTGATGGCCTACAAAGAGTGTAGTATGAGAGGTAGTTCAGGCGATGGTAGTGGTGACACTGGCGGTCCCTGTGACGATGCCCCTCTCCCTCAATTTCCTCAATTCCTAACCATACTATGTAATTTAACCTGCATCAATCAAAGTTGTCAGGGTAAGTTCAAGGACATTTCACAATTGCACAACCTAAACTAGAAAACAGGGTTAGGTGTAAGTTTTTTTATTTTTCTTGTCTGTAAACAGACGTTACTCTCTTTAGGGGAAGTGGCTAGGTTAGGGTTAAGTGTTTAATCTTGGTGTCACTGCATAAGAAAACTACTAACTCTCTCGCCTAGTAGCTATGCTAGCTTTGCACCATACTCGCCAATTTCTCTCACTCTCCTGCCTAGTGCACATGAAGCCCCCTTCCCGTGGCTTGGTCTAAGTCCTTATACTTTGCATTTAAAACTAATCAAGGTGATTTTCAACCTAAATTTGATTAATTATTAAGAACTTAAAAAAAAACTAAACTAAACCTTTAACCTAAGTTCCAATCGTCTTAATCAACTCATTCATTTAATCTCGAAAATTACTATTATTATCATTATTAATTAATTTCTTAAGTACATAATTAATCATTAATTTAATTTAAATTATTCCCATTTATTAACCACTTTTGATTAATCATATTAACTTATAATTAGTTTAAAACACAAATTAAAATATGTTTAAACTTAAATATGTTTAATTTACATAATTAAACACAATTTTTTTTTTATTTAAACTAATTTAAACAATCAAAAGTTTAAATCTAATAATACTTTAAAAGAATAATTAAAAATAAATAAAAATAAAAATAAAATAATCAAATCGATAAAATATATAAAAAAAAAACACCTAAA